>JAGVSP010003602.1:0-20900 GCA_022494985.1 Micrasema minimum | reverse complement strand
GGGGGGGGGGGGGGGGTGGGGGTGGGTTAAAAAAAGGGGGGGAAAAATTTTAAATACATAAATTGAATTTTTAGATTAATTTTAACTTTTTAATAATTGTAGAAAAAAAAAGAAAAAAAAAGAACTTTAAGAAAATTATCTAATTTTAAAAAAAAAAAAATTTTTTTTTTATTTTTTAAATATTTTTAAAAATTTTATTTTGGAAAAACAAAGGAAAATAAAATTAAGTTTTTTTTGATAAAAAAAGCTCCAAAAGGTTTTCTTCGTCACAGTGCTTTCAAAATGTTAGGTTATGTTAGGTTAGGTTGGGTTAGGTTAGGTTAGATCTTGTCTTATTTGGTCTTTAATTTTGTTTCATTAGAGGTAAAATAACCCACCATATTATTCTCTTATTTTGATTTATCAATAAGCATTTAAGACGATCGTATTTATGGTAAACTCGAATAATTAAATTTCAAGGCTGCTCTCAAATAAATTATGGCTATAATATTTTAAAATTTCAATGTTATTATGAGATTGCCTAAGATATTCTAAGCCAAGTAAATTTGTACATTTGCAAGGAAAAATAATACATATTGAAGACAGGTCAACAAATCAATCAATTTTAAGTCCGGTGTTCTTATTATTAAATCATTATTAGGTAGATATATAATATATTTATATGGAATTCCATACAAAAATTTATATGGAATTCATTATATAAATATATATTATATATATTATATAATGAATTCCATATAAATTTTTGTTTTTTACATAAAATATCCCGGAAACAATACAAATTGCCTTTACTAACCTAATTTATTAATCTGGGGAAAACGTGCGTGCTAGTAAATAATTATATACTAATAATTATGAATGACGTATTAAATTTACGTCAGTTAAATTTTGTCTGTCAATTTAAACACGTGCACGTGGTTAGTAATTTATGTTGGTTGTGTACCTACGTGATATAATTTTTAAAGTATGGATAACTCGTTTAGTTGATTGCGTAATATTTGACATCAATCGTGGATTTTTACCCTATCGGTAGCCTAAATTAGCCATGTGGCAGTAACTATAGCATTAAAAAAAAATAATTCACAAAAATTTAGAATAGCAATATAATGGCAAACTATATAATATTTTATTTGTGCGAAAAAAAAATGGATAGGATAGGAAGGTAAGCGTTAAGATTAACTAAATGGTTAAAGAATATGTTAAGCATTATTAATTTTATAATTTATTGTTTTTTTAAAAGTAATGAATTAAAAATAAATAAATTGTTAAATTCCCGTAAATTTAACAATTGGGTTGTTCCCGATAGCATAAATATCCCTTGGAAACGTATAAATATTTAAAGTATATTTTTACCAATTCCAACGATATAAAACATAATGATCAAAAAATGTTGTTTTTCATTTATAAATTAATGTTTTTATAAACACGAAATTATGAGTGACTTTTACGCCCGTTATTGGCTAATGACGTCATACCCGTTCATTATGAAAGGCGGGAATTCATTACGAAGTCAGCGCCCATATTGATGTAACGTCACACCTCATGCGCGCCAAATGGAGGATTTTGCGAGCGATTTGAAAAAGCGCTATTTCAAACCGCGCTAGAAAATTCATATGACATCGTAAAAATTAAAAAAAAAAATCCCTTGATATTGTATTTTTTAATAAATATTTTTATAATTAAAAAATAGAAAATCGGAAAGAACCCAATTGTAAGTAAATTCCTTTTTTAGCCGTATTTTGAATAAATAAATTGCAAAACAATGTATTACTGTGAATAGTTTACCTCGCTTATGGCCGTGCTAAGTGGCCACTCGATAAATTACAACGTTCGCCATTCTGTTAAAGTATTTGATATCCATATCTGCCAAGTATCAAAACTTTTATAGATATAGTGAAATGGTACGACGCTTCACGTGTATTATCTATGGAAAAAAATATGAAGCATTTTAGCAAAGATAATTTTTATGTCTGTGGACGAATAAGAACGATTAAAATAACACATTAATTTCAATAAACTTGATATCACATCGTGAGGCGTTGATTGTAAAGTCTGTATGTAATATCTTAAGACATAGCTGGCGATTATTTCTTGTTGTGTGCAAGGAATTCCTTTTCAGCACTCGATTCTACGTACATCGACCGGATCAATAGATCTCGGGAATTTATAATAGAGGCTGCTACGTGTAGGCTTTTATTGTTAGACAAGTAGGAAGCTTAACATTAATACTCAAATTACTTTTATCGATATTGAAAAAATTGTGCAATTCACAAAAATTTTTAAATGAATTCATCATCGAAAGTCATGTCCATAAATTAAATGTGTTTTTACAAAACTTTGAAACAACATTATAATTTTTACGTCTGATTTTACTAAGATATATATCTAGACTTAAAATGAAAGAAAAATTTTTATAAAAACCTCAAATTATACAGATAACATTTTTTTGAGGTTCCTTTAAAAAAAGCTGTCTTTTTTAAAGAAAAAAAAGGGTTATAGTGTGTTACTTAAAACAATATCTCGTGAACTTCTCTTAAAAATACAAAAAAAAATACCATTACATGCAAACTGATAATGCGTTCATATACCTAAACTTAAAAGAATTACAATGCTCTATGGAAGGAAAAATTTAAATTAAAAAAACTTTAAAAAAAAATTGCACTCAAAACTGATGATTTGTTGGTATCTAATATCAGTACCAAATGATTCTTCTTTTTTTATCGAATATTTAGAAGCGTGCCTAGCAAATACCGGGGCAGAAATAAGGGTAGCAAATCTAATCTCTCGAGTACATTTAGCTCTACCCTGGTGAATTTCTTATTCAGCTTATAAATAATATGTGTCTTGCCTACCCAACAAAAATCCGTAAAGTGACGTTATCTTAGTGGTAGAAATTGAGAGTTTGATACAATTTGAGTTTTTATTTTTGAGAACGATAATAAGAAATTGTATATGTGAAATATGTGATTTAAAAAATTTTTTTTAGCTGTATCTTAAAGCAAAGCAAATATTTATCAGAACCGGCAAATGGTGGAAACTAATATAAACTTTTTTATAATAAATCTAAACAAAAAATGCTAAACTGTTAATTTACAAAACAAAGTCAATCAGCTTTAAGAGCATTTTATGAAAAAATCACCATCAGTAATTGATTAGAAAACATCTAGTAACTGAAATTTATAAAGACTATTGTGGGTATATTTGATCATGATTATCTATTTTATTATGAATTCGTGCGAGTATACTAGGTTAAATTATTTACTGTCATAATATGTTCCTTCGCTCAACTGTCTAAAGTCTAACTACTGAGTGAGGATGGTTGAAAGTTCAGCTGAGGTTTAATTCATGAACTTATCCGTACTGACTCTTGTAAAAGGAAAACTGTGGTTTCTGTGAAACCTCTTCAGGAAATAACGAACTTTTGACAGACGTCAACAGACCTGCCGCATGTCGTTCTACTTGAAATGGGTCCACTGTTTTGCAACCTACTTGTCAACATATTGAAATTTGATTAAGTAAACATGGAGAGGAAAGTGACTTACCAGCAGCACCATTATCATCACTTGCTCGCCTCGCGCTGGAGCCAGGTGGCTCCTGGAAGGTCAAGGTCAAACTACCCCTCGCCCCCCGCCCACTCTCTCCTCCACCAACACTGCCTCTGGGACTTCTCCCTTCAGTGATAGGTCCCCCGATACTTCCCCTTGGACTTCTGCCCACTTCGGGGATCATACTAATACTCCCACGAGGACTGCGATTCCCAATATCAGTTATTATACCACCCCCAATACTGCCTCTAGGGCTCCTGCTACCATCTCCTAAGCTTCCTCTTGGACTTAGCCGTGGACTCTCCGGCCCGATGCTTCCCCGTGGACTTCTGCTCATCTCAGTCGTTGCTGGCGTCAAAGAGTGCCTCGGACTTCTACCGACATCCGGAACTAATGAATTTCTGTGCTGGCTCCAATTAGAAGGATCTGGCACTAAACTGTTTCTTGGACTTCTGGCTGTATCTGGAACTAAGCTGTTTCTTGGACTTCTGTTGAAATCTAAGGGGTTCAAGCTAACTCTGGATCCGTAGCCGCCATCTGGGATAAGACTTCTAGAAGTTCTTTCTAAGCCAGGAGCTAAGCTGTTTCTCGGGCTCAACGCGCTAATATCGGGTACTAGTGAATTTCGATGGCTTCTGGATGCACTTTCCGGGACGAGAGAGTGTCTAGGGCTGCGGTTGTAATCTGGTACGAGGCTGTTTCGGGGGCTTTTGTTAAAGTTTGGTATATCTGGCGCAAGGCTGTGTCTCGGGCTTCTGTCTAGGTAAGGTATCGGTAGAGTCCTCTCGTCCATGTCTGGTGTTCCCGGGCTGATGTCTAGTTCCGGAGCGAGGCTGTGTCGCGGGCTTCTCCTGGGGCTCCTGGGCAGCTGAAGGCTCTCGGACTCCGCGGTGACGGCTACACTGCCCCTCCTGCCAGGGGAGAGGGATGGAGCGGGGGGAGCAGCTCCTGGTGGCTTAGTTGCTGTTCTCCCTTGGGGAGATGACGCGGCGCTACGTGACGCCCTCCGGCGACGCGAAGAAGAACTTCTATGCAACATAATTAACTAACACTCGACGTGATTCAAATTCAATACGAAATCTTATTAACACATTTTTTTGCTAATTTAATTTTAACCATTTAAATTTGTCAAATATTCACTTTACTTCACATTCCCGTTTTTAAATCAATCTAAAATCACACATTTCACGAATCACAACTCGTTCTTGTGTTAATTTGACATCCATCTGAAACAACAAAAGAATAATTAGCTATTCATGTACATATTATTGCATTTACATTACACACAACTCTGGGTAAGTTTTAATAAGGCTTATTTCTGATAGAATTTTATATTTTCTGCTCAGGGGCATAAGGAATTTATCGATTTCTCACTATTAGAAAAGGAAAACGTGTTATCCGCAGAAGAACGTGTTACGAAGACTAATCTTTTCATTAATTTGCTCTCTAAAGGTACAACATACCTTCATACTTTGTTCACAGCCTTCACAAAACACATTTACCCACATGGCTACAAAATAGTGTTGTTCAATGAATACTGTAATTATAATGACGATTTACTACTACTACTTTCCATTATCCGCACCCAATGGTGCATAGGCACTGCATCGGTACACCAAGTGCAGTGTATATAATTCATTTTATTACATGAAGGTAAAACAATCAGGCATTCGCTTCACTACCAATCCAAGGTATCAAAAAATAAATATAAATGTGAAAATCCCATGAAAATAAATATTTGCGTTGACTTCTTACGGGAATCGAATCCGTGACCTCATGCACCCGCTACCACTATGCTACGAGGTGGACAAGATATACAATTAGAGTCAATATTTTGACTACTTGAACGGAATTTTTTTAAAGCAAAACGTAAGTAATTCAAAGCCTCAGTGTTGTAAGAATTGACCAAAGCTACAATTTTTATTCTATGAATATGTATATATAATGCTAGCGCCATCAATCTTCCTATGCGGGAAAGCTCTATCGTAAATTTTCAGGCAAGTTTCGAAAATTCAGGTTGGTTTACTGAAAGTTTACAAAATGTTCATACGCAGCGTACCTACGTAAAGTATAAAATCAGTAATACCTAATTATTATTCCGTAGTCCTAAAAGTTCGAGAATCCTGAAAACAAGAAGTTTTTGCCAACATTTCTGATGCGTTGAAAGCTTAAAAAGTTTTGCATAATGCGTGAGATGTAATATTAATTCATGTTATTGAAATGATAAATAAATTAATAAAACCTATAAAAAAAATTTCAAATTTTGTTGATAAAACTAGTAGGTAGATATATAAATTGCTAACTCATATAATTGGGAATTTTTGTTTATTAAATATCGTAGTAAAATATAAAATTATAACAATAGACTCTATTCCTACCAGAATGCGGCAGCGGCATCTCGACTTAGTGAAGCTGCTTTGACTTTCGTTAAAAATTAGTATTTACACAACAAAATATATACGAGTACCTGTGTATGCACAAAAATATCATAGATTTCTTTTTATTACTAACTTTATTAATGTTATTTTTATTGGTACTGATTTCTCCTGCATTTTTCGATCGTGGCGCTTAAAACTAAATTTAGTTAACTTCCTTAGTGGAAAATTTAAGAATTACTAACTAAACTATTTTTCTGTTCTCTCTATGGCTGCGAATCATGGCACCTAATCTCTAAATAGCAAACTTCTAAGTTTTGAGAATAGGTGTCTTAGAAGAATATTAGGTGTGCGCTGGTTTGACTTTGTAAGGAACACAGAAGTGAGGCAACGGACAGCAACTCTTGGTATCCACAGTCATCCGGCGAAGGCGTTTCGGCTGGCTAGGCCATATACTACGTATGCCTCCCGAGAGCCTAAACCATGCTTGCCTATTTTACAAGGTATCAGGTTCTCGGCGTCCTGGTGTCCACTGTTGGATATTTGTCGGCAGTTTGCGTCAGAGCTGCGGACGTGGACATCACTTGGGAGGATGCACGGGAGCTGGCGACCGATCGCTTGGCCTGGAGGCAGTTTGTGGAATCCATATGCTCCACATATGGAGCGGATATGGTATGATGATGAACTAAACTATTTTCGAAGAAAATTACTAGGTATAGGTATTTTTGCATGTCCCCGTGTTTATTTTTTAGTTAACAAATATGAAATAGTTTGAACGTACATTAACGTATTTTCCTATCGAACTTTTATCCCATTTATCGAATTTATTGGGTCCATTTTTCTTGTACAAACTACTGGGGGCTTACCTATAAATAGAAAAGGCAAAACTTGACAAAACGAATCTCCAGCTTAGTTTCAAGGTCCGGCCATTGAGTGTAGATTGCTTATTTGTAAGAAATAAGCAATAAACTGACCAAATTACTGTGAAGAAACAAAATAATGAAATACTTTATTACTAATACATATTTTTACTACTTTTTGATGTAAAAAATATTAAGAGAATGTACAGACATTTTCCAAAAATACAAAACTACCCATATCCAAAATTCGTATCGTTATTTACGTTCACTTCTACTTTTTATTTTTGAGACCTCGTACCTTTACTAAAAACACATTTTCTCCACAAAAAAATAAATATTATATTCTAAATTTGATCATGTTCAATTTTATTTTAATTTAAAAAAATAAGGTGGGTGTTATAATAATTGAACATGCTATAAATAATTGGACACCCTAAATGAGATTTTCAAAAACAAGCCTACTCAAAGAATTTAAATTTACCAGAAATACGTACTTTTTAGTGAGTTCTTTATTTAAGTAAATACATTACTTTTGTTTTAATTAAAATTTTTAAAAATAAAAAAAACATGATCTTCTTAATCTTTGACACAAGAAAAAATTTCCTTCATAACCCAGAACTTTTTCATGCTTTGGGCCGTGTATAAACTTCGCGGCAGGCTTAAATCTATCAGTATTATTTGTCAATATTTCTTTGATAAATTAAGAAATAGCGCATATAATGCAAGAAAAAAATTAAAATGTGTTCATTGCTGTAAATTACACGCTTTTATACAAAAAATATATAATAAAATTGTAAAAAATGTTTTTCCCTAATTTCGATTAAGGTTTATAAAAAGGCCATTAAATTTCTTCCAAAAAAATACCTTGTTTACCTTAATACAGTTTCAACAATACTTTGTTTTGTAAAATATTTTTCTTAAGTGCCGAATAGCTATAGTATGCTATTATTATGATCAAGCGGGGGTGTCAAAAATGTATTTCTGTCTAATCCCTTTACAGTGAAAGTATCTTTGTTATTTTAAATATAATATTTCGCCGTTGAAATATAAAGCGTGTTTACACAACGCGACGCCAACGCCACCGAATATTTCACTGGCTGCTGCTCGGCTGCTTTATGAATCTAAGTTACACCCTTGTAAAATGCTCGTATAACATGTTATCATATAATAAGGTATCGGGATTTGAGACGAGGCCACACATTTTTTACAACAACCAAAGGACATAAAATAAACATGTCTGATAGAGATTTTATTATTTTCGAGGTTTTGATATGTACAGTGTACACGTGTACACCTTCGTATTCTGTGAATGCATAAGCATATAAGAATAATGTTAATTAAATACAAAGAAACATCTTATTTTATTAAAGAACAATAACAGACAATTGTCCATAAAATATACCTAGTGCAAAAAAGTTTATATGAGATAGGTAGACCACTTATAAACAACATTTTTTTTATGTGAATACAAATACTTGTAGACAAATTACTGGATTATACCCATGATGGGCTGATTTTAAATATTGTAGATATCCCGACAGAGACAGAGAAACCTTGGAAACGAATGTGGTTAACTAGGCGTTTACAGGGCTTATGACCTGTCATTGGCTGGGTTAAGTGGCCACTTGACGTACTACAACATTCCCCATTCCGCCCATCATTTGGTAACCATATATGACAAATTTTGAAACTACTATATATATATTGAAATCGTCTTCTTCATTCCGCTTTACAGAATTTTTCTATGCTGATGTCATCTGTTGAGAAGATTGCAAAAAAATTTTTTTTTGGCAACCATCTTTTATTAGATGTAGGTAAGGCCCTACCGAGCTTTATTATCTACTCAAGAAGACGCCTGAAGGTGTCTCTCCAATTTTTTTATTTTATTTTTGCTTTATATTTTTAACCAGTAAATCTTTTTAACATTTTTTTAAAATGAATACAAATTCTTGTAAACAAATTACTGGATTATACCCATGCTGGGGTGATATCAGATATGATATCCCAACAGAGACAGAGAAACTCTGGAAACGAATGTGGGCTATGCTAAAGTAAATCAATAAAACATTATACACATATAGATAATAAAAAAGTGATTACCAACATCGTAAACATATCATAAAGGCTAAAATACTTTTTTAAAAGTAATTTCCAAAAGTACACAACTTCTGCAGCGATGGCATAAGAAAAATACAAATGATTAAAAAAATAGTAAGATGGAAAGAAATAGAAATTTTTTAAAAATACACCGTGTCCCACGATGAGACCGCGAAACTCCGGAAGGTGATTGTTCATGGTATTCTGAGAAAAAAATCCTTGTAAAGTTTTTTGATCCGGGCATTTTTAATAATTAATTAAAAAAAAGTATTAATAAAAAGCGACTATGTAATATCGGCTTCTGTTTGAAATGCTAGCGGTGGCGGGGTGGCGGTGGGCGGGGAGGAGTGGGGGTCCGCTCTGGTCACCGAACGCCTTGCCTTGTGCGGACATTCAAAATTCGAATTTCATATCTGAAATTGGTGCAGGTCACGTGGTGTTAGCCAGTTCAAAAATGGACGGTATTACACGCGTGAATTTTTTTTCATATTTTAATCATTTTTTTAAGAAATTAGAATTGAGTTTTTTGAAAAACTTTTTTAAGATTTTTTTCTCAGAATATCATGAATAATCACCCTCTGGAGTTTCGCGGTCTCATCGTGGGAAACGGTGTATAAATAGAATTTTTCATAAGATACCTAATGATAACTTTTTCTTAAATTCATTAAGGGATTTTCCATAAATGTATATGCTATTAGCGGCGGCGGCGGAGCCCTGTGAATCCTATTGTATTCTGTACGTACGACATAGAGGATTGTAATACCCTGTATTGGAGGAAAGCGCTCAACTATGAAAATGTCTACGCAGTCGTAAATTGGTACGCGGACCAATTAAAGCAACAGTAATAATTATATACTCTTGTAAGAATAATAAATTATATTTACCCACACGCTACACGAAGATGTTCAAACACACAGAGACATAACATAATATATGTTAAAATATTTACATCTCCATTGCTTATTGCTTAAATTCTTAAATATAATAAGAGTAGATATTATTTTAAGCTTCTAAAATAAAAAAGTAAATAAAATAAGTTTTACACATTTCAAAGGACCAAAAAAGTATAAAGGTAGATTTTTTCAGAAAAAATGTACTTACATTTGAATGTAAGAAAAATGTTTCCACGTTAGATATTTTAAGCTTTTCCTTAAATCCACGTTGTTTCAAATTACACCTTGTTTTCTAGAGTTGCATTAAAAAACATAACAAAACTGTTTTTAAAACTTCAAGGGTATTTTCCCTTTAAGGGTACCAACGATAATTTTTGAACTCTGATCATTTAGATAGATACCTAGACCTTGAAGTAAGAAAGCACCCCGCCTCCTTAAAACTGATACACGTAGATTTTGTGAACTTTAGTATTTATATTTACAAATTTAAATATTTATTGCAAAAAAAGTTCACAAGAATACTGACAGTATTGATAATGATCATACAGAATGTTGAACGTTATCGTGGCCAATCATCAACTATTTGTGGGACTTTATACAGATAACATTAGCATACAGATGCTAATGTTATGATATTTAGCTTTATTTTTCCTGATATGTCTATTACGTTCGCTAATATCTTGCAATAGCCAAGTTGCATGTACAACATTGATCTGCCACTTTATATGCATCCCGTATCTGGGCGCACCTGCACTTTAAATTCGCCTGAGATTTTCTTTCAATCAATTATGCACTGAACATGTGAAGGATCTTTCCAGCTAATATACTCTTTTGAATCGGGAAAATTCGCCCAGGAGGGTAAGATTCTTAGCAGCAAAATACGTAGCAAGGATTTCTGGAAGAGTATTGAAGCATTCTTTTATTGCAGAGTTGCAGCGATGTTTTTTAAAACTTGTTTTCCTTTTCTATCTTATAAAATTTTACACTGTATTGATGCACAAACCTGCGCTTACATGGCAAATACGTATTATTTAATATAACTGCATTTCACAATCTTTTAAAGAAAACTAATAATCGCATCTGACAAACGTGACGAGAAATTCACAAAATTTACAGAAGACCCATCGTAAGGAATGGGTTAGTTAGTATTTTGAATTTAATCCATTTAAATAATAAAATCTGCATTTTACGTGAACCCCACGATAGGTTACTTTTAAAATCTCAACTAATGCATCCTTGTCTTAACCAAATAAAAGTCTTCTGCCCCTTAGAACAAGAATTCACTAGAAAGGGCGTTTCCATACAAATTTTTAAAAATGCATGCTTACTAAGGTTAATTTCATAACACCATTTAATATTTAATTCCACTTTCTAAAGACTCCACTTAGGTCAACACACAAAACGTGTTACGTAGATGTCTATTA
This sequence comes from Micrasema minimum, assembly GCA_022494985.1. Classification (NCBI taxonomy): domain Eukaryota; kingdom Metazoa; phylum Arthropoda; class Insecta; order Trichoptera; family Brachycentridae; genus Micrasema; species Micrasema minimum. The sequence continues at coordinate 9,706 of JAGVSP010003602.1, read as the reverse complement.
ATGACGTATATGCCTATTGATGACGTAGTGCAGTGACCTAAAAAGCGCTGTATACATAATGAATAATATTTACATTAAGTATAACTCCCATCACAAACATGACACGTAGAATTATTTTTGTCCCTCGTAAAACTTCTTAACACATTATTTTTCCTTCAACTTATTTTTTCTTGTAACAATTTGTAAAAATGGTCGCTTCTATTGTAGATACTGAAATTCAATAGTGTAATTATTTCTAAGCATCAATTTTTATGATTTCTATTATTATTATTATTATTACCAGCATAAACTTGTTGGTACGCAACTTCTACTACTTTTCCCTGTCCGCATCCAAAAGTGCATAGGGCACTGCAGTCGACGTCTGCATCTTCTTCTCCATACTGTAACAGTTTTTTAACCTAATTTGAATTTAGAACGTTTTTAGAATTTGATTCAGAAAAGCGCTTTTAAAAAGTAGGTACTATTGATTTTGAATCACCGCATACTTTGGCCTATGTCCTACCGAAGCATATTTTTAATCTGCGACCGGAGACCCAATAATGCCGCAGTTAACTTTCTGTTACAACACGGTGACCCGCGAGTGTTGGCCAAATGTCTCCATTGATCGGTGTCTCTTGCCAAGTAATACTAATAATGGTGTGCAGGAGGTCACGTAACCCCTACTGAATACTGAACTTATTTTATTTATGAAGCCTTAATACCGCAATTACGAATTTCATGCAGCGGCTACAGTAGACCTAGTTTTGCGTTTGGTGTAGTGCAATGTTTGGAAATTTGCCTATTTAACATTATTATGACGCTTAGCCTAAAGAATAATGAAAGCCCTACCCTTTCCCTAGACTGCTTTAAAGACTATTGAGTCTTTTTTCAGTCCAGCCAACACTACCGATTTTTTCAACAAGCTAAACCGCGATTTTAAGATTGTTAAGCCCGCTATATATGGGACAGTTTACTACACAGTTTTCTGTGCAGTCTGAAAACGGTCCCGTATAAAGCTAAAACTGCATGAAAAACTGTGTGCTAGTGTCAGATTTAAGCTGACATGACAGTCAATGTTTTTTATGTAAACGTTTAAGTAGACATTGGTTTATTGTATGCTTTTAAATACGTAAAAAACCAATAACATATTTACATTATTAGCTAAATATATAATTTCCTGAGAGCAAACATACGATAATAACTTACAATCGCGTTTCAAAAATACACATATTTAGCGTGTCTTTTGACAGAAGTTTGACAGACTGCACAGTTTTCTGAACAAGAAACTGTGTAGTTTTCTGAACAAGAAACTGTCCCATATAAAGCGGACATTAGCGTGATAAAAATAAAAATACGGATGAATTTACGATTATGTACGCGAACAAATGCTTTCATTGTACCCCCTCCACTGTCTCGGCTTATGTATTATAATTGTCATTGTTTCCATCACCCAAAACAACCAGAGTAGGCCCAAATTAACAGTGGTAGGGATGTTAGTTTCTACCCCGATCTCCACATACCGGATACGGTCTCCACACGGGTGGTTGTAATTACTAATAAATAATGATCGGGGTAGCCTAGAGAATAGTGTAGCAAACAATATCAACAAATTTAGACAGATAACTTAGGAAAAAATGGGTAGGTGGTAAAAGGAATATCTCGGAAGAGTAACTCCACAACTTTTACTTTTGTACATTAACATAGATATTAATTATATGTATTTACAAAGGTAAGATTGCTAGATGTAATAATTTTTCAACCACGCATTATATCTGTTTATGCCATGAGAATTTTTCAGTTAACTGATAGAGCTAACATTTACAATAACGTATTAGAAGAAAAGACCAGTTGGGTATACAGATACTGTAACGTGAATTTGAAAAAAAAGGTTTGATGAAAAACAAACGACTAATTTGTGAATGAGTATATTAGTACAGCAAAGTTACAAAATATAAATTAAATATTTTTTGTCTTGATCCTTTTTTGTTTCTATTACGATTGCGTCAGAATTATAAATTTTTGCCACTGTGTTAAATTATAAAGAGCCAAAGCGTTAGCCAATTAACATGAAAATACCTGTTCGTAGTTTGTAATATGATTTTAGTCCTGAGTTAGATTGTTCTTAGTTCTATTGTCTATGACTGATCGAGAATTATTTCATTAGGCACAGTTTCCCGGATTCCCAAGAATAAATCCAGATTAATTTATCTCGACAGGTTAAATTAATGGATCGCCGGACGTAAAACGAACTGCAGGTAAAAGATAAAAGTATAATAAAATCGTTTGAAAATTATTTATGGCGTTAACAATATTATTTCAGGGATTTTTTTTATAAAAAGTGTTTTGGTTATGCAGTATAGTAAAACTCTAATTTTCTAAAATTTAAGCATTGAAACTGCAATTTTGTTTCGTAATCAATAAATCTGATATTTTAATTGCATGGATAAAAGAAACTTATAAACGCACAGCTTATTTTGTGGACGTTAATACGTCCACGGACGGCCCGTGGACGTTAATTTATAAGGTGATAGAAGAAATGGATGGATCATTAGAATACTTATTTAGTGGAAAGGATGTCTTAGCACAGTTTTTTAAGAAAAATATAAAAAAACAAAGGATCGAGAACAATTAATACACTGCAGTTGATCCCAAATCTATATTTTGTCTTTGTGTTAGCTGTATAATATTATACTTTATGCAGATCGCCATTACCTTCAATTGTTCATCGATATAAAATAAGTAATTAAATCATCACCTCAATTGATCAGTAACATAACTAAAATCCTTCAATTTGAAATGGGGTTTCAATAATAAGTGCCCTGTAAAATAATACCCTGAACTTGCCAGAAAAACTATTCAAATAATATTATGTAAGTGCTTCAAATAGACCTTGTATCTAATGATCTTAAGATGTAAAACTATGAAGGTCTCTCGGGACTCAGGTTTGCAGGATCCAAGGCTCTCAATCCAATCAATCGCACCTCACTGCTCGATCAAATTGCCTTTTGTCTTCCGTATTTATATCCGGATCTGGACGGAAATGGATTTAGGACAAAGGGATTGGAGGAAAAGGACCGCAGTGCTGAAAAATTCATTTTTATCTCTGGAACGAAGACAGCAAAATAATAATATAGTTTTTTTTAAACTGCGCAACAAAATGCAAGTTATTTTGTGTGTAATAAATCTTTGGCTGTAGTTATAAAATACCTCAAAAGGATACTTCTATTCAAGTACCTACTTAAATGTAAAATCAAGGTTCCGCTATTTTCATTTCTATGAAACTTGACGTTTGACCTTAATATCACATTTTATTAAAAAAGAACCTTGGCGTATCTTCCTTAAATAATTTAATAACTTTTTCTTATTCTGTGATGTACCTACTTAAGCATAAGATAATAATTAATAAAATATGCTTGCCTATTTTACAAGGCATCAGGTTTTCGGCGTCCTGGACGTCCACTGTTGACAATTCCCCGGCAGTTTGCGTCAGAGCTGCGAAACGTGGACGTGACCTGGGAGGATGCGCGGGAACTAGCTTGGAGGCAGAGTAAAATCTATATGCTCCACATAGGGAGCGGATATAGTATGATGATGATAATGATAATAAAATATACAATAAAAAAAAATTTTGATGCCAGAAAAGTGTTCTATTATTTATATCTATTATTTATGTCCATTATTATTTATCGTTTTTCACACGAGACAGCACAGAAAGAATAATTTTCCTTTGTAAAAATCTAGTTTAAATATAATTTGCCTTCAACGAGTGCCTGAATCCAGATGTGCCTACTTAATACAGAGATTCATATTTGAATTTTTCGTTTTAAGATGTTAACGAATGTCGTTTCCAGAAGAAATTGTTGGAATATGTTTAAGTAGGGAAAGTCGACAGGAAATTAACCGGAAGAGATAAAGGCGATGGAATGAAATAACGACTTTTCCCACAACTTCCGTTGAAAACAAGAAAAAATAATTTTTGATTCTATAAATTCTTACTTACCTCAAAATTATTCTTCCAAAAACAATCTCACAAAGTTTAAAATCAATAAAATTATACAGAATAATTTTCGTAAAAATTAGAAAGGTAAATAAAATCTAGACAATTTTTAGCCACCACTTTTGTTACCTTTAGTGGTGATTGCTTTATTAATGTGGGTGCACAGAGAGAAATGAAAGAGTACTTACAGTTTCTAGTGCACATTTATAACACAGAAGTTACATGAAAGGAAATACAATGAAAACTTAACTAAACTTAATTAATTAAACTAAGATTGACATGAATTATGAAAATGGAAAAGTGCAAAACGAATTTAGATAACCACACAATTTGGCCGCAAGAAATTTGTACAAAAGCGAGTCACGATGAAGGTTAAAATGTCTCTCGTCATTGTCCGATAGCGTTCGGCAGAGTTCGATAGCGTTCGGCAGAGTTCGGTAGGTCTTGCTTCGTTCCGCGTCGCCCGCGTGACGTACTTCTTCTGCCACAATTTTTTTTAGTAGATTTATTTTTTTAAAATCTTAGCTAGGTCGTAGCCATCGTTGTGGTTTTGAATTTAAATGTTCTGACGGAAACAGCCAACGCATTGTCGGGTCGCTGAGAACCTGATGCTTTGTAAAATTGCCAAGCATGATTAAGGCTCTCGGGGAGGCATACGTAGGCCTAGCAAGCCTTCGCCGGATGCCAAGAGTTAACTTAAAAATCGGAAAAACGTGCCACAAAATATTTGTAGAAGAGTGGGATTCTAGATTCTGCTTTCTGATTCTAGAAGCCTAAAAAAACAAAGAACGAATCTCGAATATCCGACTCTAGTCCGAAGGCACTGGAAATAAATTCAGTGCGAAAATTCTGAGATACTTTAATGATACTTTAATGTTTTTTTATTATATGTATTTGCTTTCATATTTCATAAAAATGTGTGTTATGAAAACTTTTGATTAATTTTATTTATATCCTTATTTTTTATTTGAAGTTATATAAAGAAACCACTTAGCATTTTAGCCTGAGGCCTAAAGAACAAAAAACCCAACTCTCCACAAATCGAGAATTAAAATTGGCATTTCCTGAAATGTTTGGTTTTAATTAGAAAAGTCCGGACTTAAGACGGTTTGCAGTAATTTGCTAAATTTAAAATTTGAGGAAATTTTAAAAAACAAAACATAACGGTGTCCTAATTTAAATTGACTTTAAATTGGGATAATAAATCAAACATTAATGAAAATGACAAGTCTAAAGCAAATTTTCAATTCAAACCGTACTAAATCCTGTATTTTTGTTAATACAAATTATATTTTGACAAATATAGCTGAAAGCACTTTTATGAGTCGAACTTCACTCGTTTTTAATTGCCTTTTATTATTTCACGCTTTTCAATTTTTTTTTAAATAATTCTTCTTCTAATGATAGTTTACGCTACTAATGATAAAAAATATAAGCCTCACTTATGGAATATTAATAATTTAGAAAATTTTTAAAAACTAGCATCGCTTATTCGTTGCATTCAATTAATTTCTTGAATTTCTTAACAAATAAATTTACTCACCAGTAAAAATACGTCTGAATTTATAAATTATAAAATGTGAGTTGCATAGTCCATTTAATTAGTTTTTCTATCAAAGAAATTAAAATTGACAACTAATTAACTGCAAATGAAACATTTTCATTTAACTTCAAAGTTAAATAAAGTTTTTAGAAATTTTTTCAATTAAACATTGACTAAACAATTTGCTACTGGGCGATTACTTACGAAATTATACCATTTTCAAAAATATGACGAAAAAAATTTTTCTTTGTGATTTTGATGAACATATTTTTTAACTTAGTTAACTTTAAAATTTCACACGATCATTGTTATTTGTAGATATTGAATAATTATTTTTTCTGTGATTAGAGGCAATTTTTTTAGTATTTTTGTTACTGTTTTTTTTATATAGTATATAATACACAGAATTGTACATTTAAACCAAAGTCGAGGACTACGAATTTATGGAATAACGGCCGCGGTCACGTGGTAGTGCATTCTCTTGTGTAAAGTTGAGCTATTTTCAAACGCCTTTTACGGTAATAGATGGTTTCTGTATGCATTGTATTATTAGATCTTCGTGCAAAAACTGTACACAATAACAAGAAAAATAAAATATGTGATAAAAAAGAAACACTTGAATTACATTCTCTGAAATTGTTTGTAGCTTTTTCCTTGTTTTTTTACAGGATTCTAAAAATTGTTTTTATTGGTCTATGAAATACGACTTTCTCGTTATGAGGTGATGGGGTAATCAGGTGCCGGAAGTGCCGGCCATGAATCTTGATAAATAAGAAGATAAGGGAGTTATCTTCCGCAGTCGATAAACAAATACTTACCTGACCTATTTTTCTCCATGAAAAACATCTTTTAGGTAGGCATATTGTTTAAACAGATTATATTACAGGTTGTAAACGAAGTAAATTTAAAAGTATAAATACAAATCTCTTATTTTATTTTATTTTATTTACGCCCAGAAAGTAGTTTAAAACAAAGCGTGTTTTATTTATAATTATTGTAAACCACTACACAACTACTACTTCTTTCCCTTATCCGCACCCAGTGGTGCGCACCAAATGTATCTTGATCATGTTATTACATGAAGGTAGGATTATATTGGATATTAGATTAAAAACTGCAAAGTGAAAATGCTAATATTGAGTTAAAATTTAAATAAATCGAATTTAAGACAAATAAACAAACACACAGAGGCATAAATAGTTTTACAAAAGGTAGACTGTATGGTAGTGAAACGTGGTGTTGGAAAAATAAGGATGAAAGTAGACTGAATGCTGTTGAAATGCGATCTCTCAGGCGAATGTGTGGTAAGACTATGTATGATAGGTGTACAACAAAGAGCAGAGTGCAAGGCTGAGATAAGCATTATCGACAAAATTAAGAAGGGGCTTTTACGATGGTTTGATCATGCGGAGCGAATTAGTGATGGAAAAACGGCTAAAAGAAGTTTAAATGCAAGTGTGCCTGGATGTAAAAGCCGCGGAAGGCTGAGAAAGACATGGCATGACCAAGTACGTCAAGTACTTGAAAGTGGAGATGTGAAAAGTCGGAAGAAGATGTATGTAGAGGAAGCAAAGGAAGTCTGTCAGAACAGAGTGGTATGGCGTTATATCCTCTCTGTCTACCCCTACGGGGAAATGGCGTGATGGTTAGTTAGTTAGTTTAGACAAACGAAGAATAGAAACATAGCATGTTATATCATGTTAGGTAACTCTGTGGATATGCTTTCATGATACCAGTCCTGAAATGTATACATACGGGTCGTTAATTGGCACCATACCCCATAAAACAATGAAGAAACAATCCCTTATATTAGAAAATGGTAGTTAGTTGTGTTTAACAACCTTTCATGGTAGAATTATGGTAATAATGTGTGCGTGATTTGTTCAATGCGTGTTCCGTTATAATATTACAAGAAAACTTGGCGTTATTAACTGAATTCATGAACGTAGGTCGGGAAATGAAATATAAGTTTACTGTATAAAGAATATCGTTTATTTTAATTTTTGGATCTATTTGAAGTGAATGAAGGGCTTTTAATGAAGATTTTATGATGTTAAATATTCAATTTTTTAAGAGTATTACGTATTTACATTATATACACACTTGTGTATTTTCAAGGTTTACGATTTTCAAATTTATTCAGTTGATTGTTAATTTACATCAGTGTACTTTTCAAAAACGTAAAACTATTAGTTTCATTCTTTTATTTTATCTGCACTTAATTGTAGGTGTAAAGATGTAGTTAAATGATTACCTATTGTGAACGTGAAGACAAGGTTACCAGTCTTTCCTACTTGTTCAAAGTAAGCTATGAAATACGTACATGTTGTATAATAAGTATGTTGTGTGCAAACATTTACCGAAATAGCTTAAATAACATATTCCCATCTTTATAGGTACAGATATCACAAGATGAACTAATGCAGTATCCTGTGCATCGTTATCTAAGGATAAGGAACGTAAGGAAGGATAAGATTAAGATATCTTTAAAAAGTATCCATAGGTTTCAGGACCACTAGATAAATCGAAGCCTTTATTGGCTCTTTCGTGATGGTACAAAATAATTTACTTGGGCATAAAATTTATTATTTATGATTTGATACATCTGCTGTATTAAATCGGCGCGGCGTTGGTTGGTGAGGCGTCCTTTTAATCTAGATATTGCTGTCAGGCCGCCTTTTAATCTAGATATTGCTATCAGGGAAAATTGTATAACTTCCGTTGCTGTCTTGTCCATACACAGATGAGAAAGGGACCTTTCTTTGTTAATTTTTATTTAACGAAAAAATCTACCCAAAAATATTAAAAAATATTGTTCCGTCAGTTTTAATACTACGTGATAATTTTTATGAGTTTGTTAAGATGTTTGAATGTGGAGGAAGCAAAGGAAGATAGTGTGGCATCTACTCTCTCTTCCTAATGAAATAACATGGTGGTAAGTTAATTAGTTTCTTAGTGGGAAGTCTGTGACATTGCGCGTGACTAAAAATGTCATCATCATCATAATATCATATCCGCTCCCTATGTGGAGCATATGGAATCCACAAACTGCCTCCAGGCCAAGCAATCGGACGACAGCTCCCGTGCATCCTCCGGCGCAAGCTGTCGGCGAATTGTCAACAGTGGACGTCCAGGACGCCGAGAACCTGGTGCCTTATAAAATAGGCAAGCATGGTTAAACCTCTCGTGAGGCATACTTAGTATATGGCCTAGCCAGCCAAAATACCTTCGCCGGATGACAGTACTTAGATACCAAACGTAACGTAAACTACGTAAAAACGTAAAACTTTGAAACAAATTATGGTCGATAAACTTTTTTTCTATATATAATCCGTATGTATTTCAATTATTTTATTAGCGTGTATCTTGCTTGCTCCATTTATGTGTATCGTCTATTGCTTACATTATTTAATATTTATCATTTCAACTTTTTTCATAGGAATCTAGTGAATAATTTTATGATGTAAAAGTGCTACGGGCATCAAAAAACTAATAAAATATAAAATAAACCAAAAATACCGTTGTTATAAATTTTAGGTGCTTTCCGAAAAAAAAATTACACAGTATTTACCTGCTTTTTAAAAATTATTTGAATTTGCTAACACTTCGATGCATTATCACACCATGCTTCTTTAGCAGAGAAACTTAAAAGAAAAGCCATAAATAATATTGCATTGTAGTGAAGTGTCGATTTCCTTTGTAACGTTATTCACTTGGATTTGTAGCACTTTGTTTCGAATCTATCATGTTTCATACAAGAAAACAGAGCTTCATATTTCTAAGTCAGAAAACTTGAAATTGTTCACAAGTTAGGTAAAATCATTCATAAAAGTACTGAAACGTATTTACTTAATACATTTTGTGCTTAAAGCCTTTTCATTCATTTAGATAATATTATTGTCATACATAATTAACATTTGTTTACTATGTACTTGTACGACAAAATATTCATAACAAGCTTATACAACACAGGAATTATTATTGCTTTCTAAAATCAAATAAATGAATTCCCAATTTTATTTTCACTTATCTACAATGGATTGTACCTACAAGTTTTTCGGAAATAATTTTGTTTGCTTTTTGTAATATTTGGAGGCAAAAAAACGATAGATTTGATAAGAGAGAACACGTTTTCGTATAACTTTTTTGGTTCTCTTATTCTGAATCATTCTCAAATCTTGCATAAT
>JAGVSP010003601.1:0-64088 GCA_022494985.1 Micrasema minimum | reverse complement strand
AAAAAAAAGCTAAAACTTTAAATTAAAATTTTCCCAAATAAAAAAAGTTAAGGCACTGTCACGTGACCATGCGGTCGTCTCACCCTACGCATCGCAGTCCTCGATTTTCTACTATATTTCTTTTTTATTTTATCACACTCAACAGGCCAGGAAGGGCCCAATTACAGAGGGGAGCCAACGTACACAAACACACAAGGCTTGAGAAAAAAATACTTTTAATGTTTTTGTGACTCTCACCGGGAATCGAACCCCGAAACTCCGTATCGTGAGTTCCAGAGTCTTCATTAGCCATTACGCTCGGAGGCCGTCCAGAATTGTAGCACTAGAACATTTATTTTTCGCACTTTTGCGATAACAAAAAAAACCGTCTTCTCTAGCCTTTTGTTTCGATAATTTATTAGATTAAGGAGATAAATAAATTATTAAAAAATAAAAAGGTATAAACACGCTACTGGTAGATAGCTAAAACGTGCGAAAAAATCATTGATGCTATAGTGCTAAATTCTAGAAAAAAAATAAAGGACTACGATTGTATGGAGAAATGGCCGCGGGTGACTCGTGACAGCGCACACTGGGCGCGAGTCCTAAGGAACGAGCGGACTTCGGTCCGAAACATGAAAGTACTAATCTGATATTTAATAATGATTGATTTATAAAAACGACTATATTTTTTATGGAAATGGGCACTTTTTAAAAACTTTTAACATCGGAACCTTACTTTGAACTGAGCTCCAAGTTACTGCTTCAAGCGGGTTGAGAAAAAATGCTAATTACAGAAAATAGACCAATTGTTCAACGATTTTTTAGCATTTTTCCCAAGTATAAGAGAAAATATTTTATAAATTATACATTTATTAAACTATGTATTTTTAACATATTAAAAATATGTAAAAAGTTTGTTTTACTGATCAATTAAAATTTAAACAAATAAAAAAATGAACACAATGTAAAAAAAAAAAAAAATTCAATTCAAACCCTCAATATAGTACCAATCGAAGCTCCTCGACGAGTAACCATAATATGCCAAATAAAAGCACAAACATTAAATTTATATTTAAAACACAAAAAAATTAAGCCGGGAAAAAAGCCGGAAGTTTTTTTTTCTATATTTTTAGTTTTAGACACTCCTTCCTCCTTTCCTAATGATAGCGCGCGGTAGGTGAACTTATAGAATTGTCGTTAAATTAAAAAATAATTTCAAAAATATTACTACCACTACTACTTTTCCCTTATCCGAACCAATGTTGCATGGGGCACTTCATTGGTACATCAAGTGCAGTAAATCTTGATCACTTGTTAAAAATAAGACTAGATATAAAATAAAACAATGTTGCATAGAATTCCAAAACTTCATAAATACTGTGACTAATAAAAGGCTAGTAAAAAAGCATTTAAATGTAACTTAAATCGAGTCAGTGTAGTGTATATTGATCATTATATTACATGAATGGTCAAGGTGTTTTTGAATCAGCCTTTATTTCCACAAATGAAATATTAATATAAAAAATGTGTGCACATGCGAATTAATTATATTTAATGTTGACCCCATACGGCAATCGAACCGCGACCTCTTACACGGTAGCTAAACGCTTGCTACCACTGTGCTACGGGCGGACTATTGATAACTAATAATAAATTATTATTTACCATTATTCCTATTCAACTTACTCACCATTAATAAAATTAAATAAGTTTACCTTTTTTTCACAATTACCAACATACCTTTTACTAGATTTTTTGTAAATCAATTTCTGACTAGGTTTATATGAAAATTTTTAAAAAGGTCTTTCAGTTTTCATAGTATTTATTTTTGTTTTATTATATCAAGCTTTTAATAAATAATTGTTTCGGACTGGAATAGCACGAAAACTTTGAAATGTTTAATATTGACTATTAAACTAGTTTTTTTTAATTATTGACACAAAATAGTCTAATTTCAAAGAATGTATTTATTTAATCAATCTTAAAAAATAATTTTGTGTTCTTTTATGTTCAAAGAGGGTTAAAAAAATAAAAGACAACTAAATTTTTTTTTAATATATTTCTACAATAAAGAAGCAATATTTTTAAATAAATTTTGTTTTTTGATAATTTTTTTTATACATCTAAAAAATATTATTTTTTATTTGATACTAGGCAACTAATATTTTCTACATATATTACCTATATACAGTAAAAAAACTAGCTAAAATTCTCAACAGTTACTGAATAAGTAGCAATGTCCGCAGAATGACCGTTTCGTTCCACTGTGCAGCGTATTCCCTTAAAATTAAATAAATTTGTCAAAACTCTTAAATTCAAATTATTACAAAATAAATTATTATGCTCTAGGTGTCTTGGTAATCACCAAGTCGAGACCTGAGGGGGGATACGAAACCCACCATCCACCCGCAGCTGTTATAGAGTCCTGGGGGACTCTCTTTACAGCTGCCACTAGAGAAAAAAATTCTTCTACAATTTCATCTACTCTATGCAGTTTAGTGAGGGGGGAGGAGGATATATTTATATCCCCCCCACCCCTCTAAGGTTACCCCCCCCTCAGTATCTCCGTTCAATTTATTCAGAAAAAATAACATTTACAAATATGTACATATAAAACAAAACAATGAAAAACGTAACCAAAGTTATTTACACATAATACACGTATATACAAAGAAATAATAACAAACAAAAGCAACAAAAGAACGCAGTGCCTTCCGCTCGAAAGGAAGCACAGTCCAAACCGAAGTAGCAGCTCATGCAGCGACCCTGAGGATTTCCCAACGCGACACCCAGATTCCGACAAAACCGTTTGAACAAATAAAAATTATTACTATTATGCATCAGATCCACATTCCACGCTGGTCACACCAAGTCGAGACCAGTGGACACACGGATATCACGTGCAAAATGCATTAGGGTAAGATTCCTATTTCTTGACACCTTGTTGTTTTTAATGTTGTTCGGCGCCGGGTACTACAATGGGTACAAATTAATTTATTCACATTACCTACTCCTTTTGCACCGTACGTCATAGCTCGTTGCTTTGGTCTCTCTTTTTTAATTTTTCTTCCCGCCATTGTTGACACAAAAAAAAAGGTTTTGAATATATAAAGGTTAAGATCGATTACTTTATTTCAATCAACGATATGTTACTGTACACACGATAATTAGCGCGAATGGGTTTTTTTATTATATGCTTATTAATTTTATTGGAATTTAGGTCAGAATCGAAAATAAATATACAACGTCGGTTTTCTTAAATTTTTGTTTAGCGATACGATAAAAACCAATAAACGTCATTTCATTTCAAAGCTAGAATAATTTTTCATAACCAAAGTTGTAAGGTTCCTACTTGTCAAGATCACACATGAAATATTAATAGAAAAATCGCATGTAAAAGCAATAAGCCCGCCCTTGTACTCTTGCTATGTACATGAAGTTTTAAATAAATAAAATAAATAAAAATAAAAATACGGGAATCGAACCCGCGACCTCATGCATGGTAGCCAAATGCGCTACCGCTATGCTACGAGGCGGATCTAATTAATATAATATTGTTAATCTAATTTCTTTTGTATAAAATAGAAAATGGATTTTTTTTTTTTGAAATCCTGAAAAATACACGACGGAACATATTTTATATTATAATAGAAAATGCACAAACACCTCAAAAATGCCAAATGATCTATTATTACTTCCAAGACAAAAATATGATGATGAAATGGTTTCATAAACAATCATACAGAAAGCTCTATTTCTTAAGTCGCCAATGTCGTATGTATTTCGATAACCTTATCTCATTTTTTTTCTTTCCTTATTTTAAATAAAAGTAAACTAAAAAAAACATAGCTTTTACAATTGAAAATTGTATCAGAATATAAATTTATTCAAAATCTTTAAGTCTAGTGTAACAATAGTATGGTGGACGCCTGTGTAAATTTATATAATACTATGTCTATTTTGAAAACGCGGACTTAAGTTTCTTTCACGAGTCAGTGCATTGCCGTAAAAATTAAGAGGTTTCAACTAGGTAGATACGAGGGTTGATCCCAATGCTCTCCACCCCTGACCTCATTTCAATTGCGGTACAAATTTTAATTGATATTTAATAGAAAGCTATATTCATACATTTAAGTTATTTTCAAGATCGAACTTACGTTTTACAAGTCACAGCTTGCAATTACATTAGGGTAGGTATGCTCTCAGTGGAAAGTTAAGACGGTTAAGACTTTTCCATCTAAAAAATGCTCTGGCGCAAGAGACGATAGCTGCAATGGCTGTGATTTGTAATGCAAGGTTCGAAATCATGGAGCACCCTCTTTATTTTCCAGATGTGCCCCCAAGAGACTACCGACTGTTCCGCAAGCTCAAAGTAGAACTCAGAGGAAAAAACTAGACCAATGATGAAGTCACATACGCCATAAAAGGGTTGTACGACACGGTTGGAGAAAAATATCCAGGGAAGCCATCGGAATATTGGAGCACCGCCACCGATGGAATAAGTGTTTTGATCTTAAGAGGGATTACCCCAAAAATAAAGTTAAAATAATCATTTGCTTGAGACAATTTTTTCTAGTTCAGGTATGCAGGTGTGGAGCATAGGGATCAACCCTCATACACGCTATTGAAAAAAAATCCTTCAATAAACAACACATTCACTTTCACCAAAATTTAGGATTTAATTCCAATATCAGCATTTTGATTAAAGCGAATTGTTAACCTACAAAGGTCAAAATACTAAAACGAAGAAAGTTGAATATCTCTAGTTTTTTTGACCGTTTTAAGTGTATCAACAAGGTGAATTACAATAGTCGTAACAACAAGGATCGTAATATGATTGACATGGAGGACAAGGCTGACGCTGACAAGGATCAGCACGACAAGGGTCTTCATAATCACGATCTTTCATAAAGTTGCCAGCCCCTCCACCACCACCACCTCCTTTATTTTTATCAAGATCTGAATCTGTGGAAGTTTTCTTTACGATGGGTTTTTTCACATTATTCCCATTCATTAATGAATTGCTCTTGTCGACTTCCACCTGTCCAGTAATCAACGAATGATGACTTTTCTCAGGTGGTATGATAGTCAAATTTCCAGAGAAGCTAGTGCCTTTTATTCTATTATTGTCTTTATCATCATCCATCGATCCCTTAATTTCATACTGCGTTGCCTTGTTATACCGACATTCCTTCATCTTTCTATTTGGATCGAACTTCGCACAAGGAGGAGTGAACTCTATGCACCAACTTTCATCTTCCACGGGATCTTCGAGTGCAGTACAAATAGCCTCTGGAATGGTAACAAGGTTCTGGGCGAAGTTTTCTAGAATTTCTGTCTCTAGCGCTTTGCATGGACACATTTCTCGTTCTTGCGCCAGCCTGCCTAATTCCTCTTTATCTGTACTTCGATAAATATCTCTACATATTTTATCAAACGCTTCTTGGAAAAGGACACCTTCTGTGTATTGTCTAAGCTGATCCCTTTTTCTTTCGAATATCTTCGCTTCTTCTGGTGTTCTATTGAGCACCTTGAAACAGTATGGAGGATCATCTGTATACGGGAAGTCTGTAATCTTTCTAGTTCTAGCGTCCTTTAATTGTTGCAATGTTACGACGTAATCTCCGTCAACTTTCCTGATTACAAATGTTGGTTTTACTTTATCATCGTCTTCTTCCGCAGTTTTTAAACTTGTTTTGCTTTGTAATTTTTTCTTTATTTTTACATCTGGGCCATTACTACGTTTGGAATAACGCTTTATAAGTTTAACCACACTTCGTCTTACTGCACCGGGTCGCCAATCAGGTCGGAACTATAAAAAAGGGACAAAAAAAAATTATTATAACAAGCTTTTTTACTTTACTATTACTTTTTTTTATAAATCTGATATTTTCGCACTGCTACTACTTTTCCCTACCCTCACAAATGGTGCATAGGGCACTGCATTGGTACCTACACCATGTGCAGTGAAACTTATAATTGATTACAATGCCAAATGGCGCCAGATCACTTATGAAATATGCATGATATTTTTACAATTGGTTATAAATAATAACCTATTCAGTTATTTTGATAAAATCAATAAAAGTGGGTAATACTAAAATATTAGAAAACGTACCTACTCGATAATCATAAAGCCTTCTCTTTCTATGCAATACGATTCAATATAACAGAAAAGAGAAAAATTATTTCTCCGAACACTGTTGTGAATGTGAAAATTTACTGATGTCTGTATTCGCAAAGCTGCGGTACGTATAGATGTAGATACATAATATTCGTGTTATATATTAATTTACAAGATAGTTACCGGAAATCCCAAAATATCTCGAGAAGTCCACAGCCATCCCATTTCGTGAGGAACATACGGAAATCTACCTTTCGGAGTGCAAAAATGATGACCAAGTACAACATCTAAAACATTCCATTAAAATATTTGCAGTAAATTAGGTAACTAACTAACCATCACGAAATTTTCCCGAAGAGGTGGGCAGAGAGGATAGAACGCCACACCACTCTGTCCTGGCATACTTACCTTGCTTCCTCCACATTCACACATCTTCTCATGCACCTTATATGTATGATAGGTGCATTAATCTCGAAATTAGAGAATAATGCAAGGCTGAGATAAGCATTATCAACAAAATTGAGTAAGGTCTTATACGATGGTTCGGTCATGTGGATGTTGAAAGAACGGCTAAAAGGATTTAGTGTGTCTAGTAATGTAGAAGTTGAGGAAGTACAACAAATAATTAATAATGGCAATGTGAAAAGTCGAAATAATTGACGACGTGCGTGCATAAGACTTATGACGTATGAATGTGGAGGAAACAAGGGAAGTGCGTCAGGACAGAGTGGTGTGGCGTTCTATCCTCTCTGCATGCCCTTCGGGGAAATGGCGTAATGGTTAGTTAATTTTTTTGAACGTGAGATATTATTATTCAATTAATAATAACTTACTATTAACATAATAATATTATAACTAACTTAATTAATTTACTATTATTTTCACATTACCTACTCCTTTAGCACCGTACGTCATAGCTCGTTTCTTTGGTTTCTCTTTTTTAGTTTTCTTTTCTACCATTGTTGACACAAAATCAAAAGGTTTTAAATTAAAAGAGATACCTTCTCTCACTTTTTATTTTACTGTACAATATTATGTTACTGTACACACGATAATAATACGCGCGAATGAGTTTGTGCTTTTTATTTTATTTGAATTGAAGCCGGAATCGAAAATAAATATTATGCAAAATTGAAACTTCTAAATGATTTGTTTGATATAAAAACAAGAAAGCGCCAATTTATTTCAAAAGTAGAATTTTTTTTTAACCGAAGTGTTAAAGTTCCTACCTGTCAAGAAGTTTTGTTGTCTATCATTTTTAAATAACTGGGTTTTGTGTCTATGCTCAGATCAGTTGTCTATGGATTAGTTTATTGTTTACGGGCGTCGCTGCGGTTTTTCGGCGGTGCTATCGAATTATATTTTTAATAAAATGCTTGAAAATGAAGACGAAGCAACCGCAATTTGTGATTCAGCGGTATTTAATTTGTTTTACCTCGTCTTACGCATGTTTTGGATACATTACAAACACTGTGTCGACCTAACCTATACTTTGTTTTCATTGTTCCAGTCATCCCTTGTCGAAGGCTGTCGTCTACCGGTACGCATGCAAGGTGGAAATGACTGGCCATTAGCCGAAATAATAAGTATTAAAGATATCAGAGGACAAAGGGTTTACTATGTCCACTATGTTGACTGTAAGTCCGTCTTCCTTGAATACTTTTAAACTACAATGTGTTACAAATTTGAATTGGCGCCAAGGGCCTATATTATTTTAGTTAGAGACATTTCAAATACTATTTCATGTTGTTTCTCTGAAATTTATTATAAAGCTGCATGAAAATCCTGTTTCTCAATTAATTTCTCATTTTTTTAAATGAAAACAATATTTATTTGACATTTGGACAACAAAAATGTTTACATACATCGGAACATAATGACTTAGTACATTCATGTTTATGTTGTGATTTAACTATTACATACACGTGCATCTAATTCGTTTATATTTTTTGACCATAAAAAATACTGTCTTCAATCTTTTAAACGTTCACAATACCTATTTTAGATTTTAAATGTCTTTAAAACCTAACCTATTATTTTTGTTGCAATAAATTTCGGTTTGGGAATTAAATTCTGAACATAATTGAATAATAAATATCTACTTGGACCTAAATTATATACCGAGTGTTTCTTTTAAACTGAGATGATCAAATATCTCGAAAAATAGCCACTCTACGGAAAAAATGACCATAATCAAAATTTTATCATACCGCGGGGGAAATACATTAGTGTTAAAATTAGTAGCCCTCACCCCTCCATGTAGGTGGGGCGGGGGGGGGGTAACTTTGAAACTAAGATAGGAACACCTATTTTTTATTGCAGATTCGGATTCTACGGCTAAAAATACGTAGGATTTGACTGAAACATTCTGTTTGGTTCATGATAGATGGCGTTGTAATCGACGAAATTCAGTTTTTTCAATTTCTTCTTCTTAGAACACACGCATTCGATTCTGCAATACGTTTTAAATAAAAAACATCACGTTTTCATTGGAAATACTCAAAATTCGTCATCAAAACAGTTTATTAATGTAAAAAAATCCGGAAAACGTTGAGCGTAAATAGCAACAGCATTTTCAAGATTTCTGCCAGCTTCTCCATAAATCAGAACCATTTCAATTTTCTCTGGCACAGTTAAACGCTCCATTCTAAAGTATTTTATTGTTTATTTTGCAATTACGAAAAACATGAAGATAAGAAATAACACAAACGTCAAATGTGATTTACAAAACTGAATTTCGTTGATTACAACGCCATCTATCATGAACCAAACAAAATGTTTCAGTCGAATCCTACGTATTTTTAGCCGTAGAATCCGAATCTGCAATAAAAAATAGGTGTTCCTATCTTAGTTTCAAAGTTACCCCCCCCCCCGCCCCACCTACATGGAGGGGTGAGGGCTACTAATTTTAACACTAATGTATTTCCCCCGCGGTATGATTAAATTTTGATTATGGACATTTTTTCCGTAGAGTGGCTATTTTTCAAGATATTTGATCGTCTCAGTTTAAAAGAAACACCCGGTATATACCACATTATAATAATTTGGTTTTGGCAATCTTTGTTAAAATTCATTATTGCTAATTCAAAACGTATAACATGCTAAGGGCATTCATATATCTTTAAAATGCACGCACGCCGATTATTCTAACTTTTCAGATGGGCCCTTTGAAGTATTCGACTCATTCGAATTTTACATCCAAGCATACTTGCATCATAGATTATTTTAGCCGTTCTTTCACCATCCATTCTATTTAATTTAAAATTTAGCATTAAAACAAAAACTCTCTAATTCTAGTTAACAAACGGTTGGATGAGTGGGTGGTGGAGTCGTGGCTGGACACCCGCAAAGTGCAGTTCCCCCGCCCCCCGGGGGCTGGGGGCGCCGTCACAGGGGGCGCCACAGGCACCTGCACCCCCAAGAAGGTGCTCATCGGAACAGGCGCTGTGGCCGCAGCCCTGGCGCCCATCTCTAGTGTACCCATTATAGGTAACAGTATATTTTTCCTGTCCTAATTTTTTGTGTTGATGAAATGTAAAATGAAAAAAATTATATTAAAATTAATATTATGTCCCAGAATGGGCTGATCGAACTGTCGATCAACAACGTCTGATCTCATTTTTCTATCGATCGACGATATTTATGAATGTTGGTGGGGTGAGTGTGACAACACTCTAAAAACATTATTATTACTTCAGGAAACGTTCCTCTGGGCACGCCCGCGGAGACAGAAAAAACTGCAGAACCGTCGCGGCCTGCCAGCCCCCTGGCCGCAGCGGAGCTTGTGAACGGGGGAGCGGTGCTGGCTGCTGCACTTCACAAGAAGATGAACCGGAAACGGAAAGCCACCGTCCTGGAAAGCGAGGTTAATAATACTATTCTTAATGACAAGTAGAGTTGATAAATATCTATCGCCAGTGTCTTTAATATGTGAAAAGGTGATAATTAAGCTTTTTCAATATTGTGTATCATAAATGATGATGATAAACATGGTTTTTCGATAGTGTTTTTTATAGTTATGATGAAGACAATTGAAATCAAACAATATTTGAATTATCCACCCTGAATAATTATGTTTTTGTTGTAATGTACTGGTACCAACGCTTATTTTTAATCAATTTTATCATTCTCCCCCTGTTGACACACTCACTTGTGTATTTTTAAGCTCTAAGAAACTGCCATTTCATGATTCAATGAAACAAACCAAGCTCTCCAATATCTCTTCTAAAGCTTTTGAGAATATTGGACTGGCCATTACTAAGTCTAAGTAGTCTTCTATCATAGATGTTAAAATTTAGTTAATACTATCCAGGATTCCATGGATGGTGGTGAAGCCCCCGTGAGGCCCCGACAGTCGGGAAGTATGACAGCCCACGGACACGATGACGTCGTCACACGTATGAAGAATGTAGAAATGATAGAATTAGGAAAACACATAAATTAAACCATGGTACTTTGCGCCATATCCTCAGGTGTGTATCAATTGTAATCATTTTCTTTTTATGTCGTCGGCACAACTCCAAAGTCGCAAATATGAAAACTCCTATTTTAGATATTGCAATTTGGAATTGTAAACCTGTTTCAATCGTAATATAAAAGTTAAAAATTCCATAGCTTACAAGCTAGTACTCAATTTATACTATGTCCTTGAATACTAAGTTAAGCACTTTTTTTTGTATCTAATTTGAGTTAAACCTTATTTTTTTTAACAAATGTTTATCCAGATTTGTGAATTTGGCCTTGTACTGACGATTAATAGTTAGCAGAACATTTTGAATAAATTCTTTTCTAAATCTAATTTTTTTTTTAAATGATTTGGGTTTTTTTATCGCATTTCTTTTTCAGGAAATGGTACATTTACAGTGCATTTATATATGTGAATTTTGTCTGAAGTATCGAAAAAGTAAAAAGTGTTTAGAGAGACATTTGGTAAGTGTTGAATTATCTATTTTATCAAACCACTGTATTTCAATAATTTGCCTTTTTTTTTTAATCTGCGTTAAATTAAACAGAAACTAATTATAAGAAAACCAAATTTTTCGCATGAAATTTTCATTGTGAAAAAATCATATGTTTTTTACCATATTTACTACGCATCATAAAACATATTTTTTTAATTGGCACTTAATTCAGGATGCTGTTACAAAAAATCCTTTAGTTAGAGGTGATGGGAATCTTCAATTTCATATGAAATAAGTCAACTGAAATTACTTACTCTATAAACCCACATTTTTACTTACTCACTTATTCATAGTGGCGGTTTGGCAAAAATGCTTCAGTTACAAGTGATAAGAACCTGTCAATTTCATTTGAAATAAGACAGTTGAAATGACTACAGTTCACATTTTACATTTGTAACTCTAATATTTCAATCTGTTTTCAGGTGAAATGCAATCTGAAACACCCACCTGGTAATGAAATATACCGCAAGGGTAGTATATCATTCTTTGAAATCGACGGAAGAAAGAATAAAAGCTACGCCCAAAACTTATGTTTATTAGCCAAACTATTCTTAGACCATAAAACGCTTTACTACGACACAGACCCATTCCTCTTCTATGTCATGACTGAATTTGACCCTCGGGGTTTCCATATTGTCGGCTACTTCTCTAAGGAAAAGGAGAGTACTGAAGATTATAATGTAGCTTGTATATTAACATTACCGCCATATCAACGTAAGGGATATGGAAAATTATTAATTGAATTTAGTAAGTATTTTTGAATTATTAGTTATATTTTTGTGCTTCCACAAATAATTAACTTTATAAATAATTAGACTACTCGATGGTATCTCGCTCACTCACATTTGTAAACTTGGGCTAAAACTCATAATTGTTAGGTCAAACTCAGCACTGTTTATCGAAATATCTGTATGTATCACAGTTGTGACGCGTATATGACAGCTATCAGTAAATTTTCTAAGAGATTTTACTGATTACACTCGTTACTGATAGATCTATGTATTTATTTTGCCGATCAGTGCCCCTGAATATATTCTACGCATAATTTTAAGTAATTTGACTCACATTGAGGTATGCAACTTAATTCTTGTCATCAATAATTTTACCTGTTTTACCTACGACATTTTTTTATTAAGTTTGTGTTCTTTTTTCTTCTATTAATTGTTAATCCATAAAAATATGAATGTAATTGAATGGTTCCCTCTTTTCAGGTTATGAATTATCGAAGTTTGAAGGTAAAACAGGATCTCCTGAGAAACCATTGTCTGATCTCGGTCTTTTATCGTACCGAAGTTATTGGGCTCAAACTATTTTTAGACATATTAACAACGATCAAACCAATTGGAGAGAATGAAAAACCTCTTATTACTATAAAAGTAAGCCGTCTATTTCTCTCGCACATAATATTCTAGTTAATTTTAATGTCCAGGACCTTACTTACACATTTTGGAAAGACAAATCCTCGTTCCTCTCTTGTACTTATCCTCTGCATTGTAGACTGAAAGGACTTTCTGTCCTATAAATGTTAACTCTGTACTGAATAAAGGATAAGGAACACGGAAAAGAATGGTATTTTGTCATTACTAGATTTGTGCTTAACCTTTCAGATTTTCAGAAGATAAATGACACAATTCAAAATTTTATTGTTTTCAATATAAACATCAACTGCTTTTTTTCTCGTGTAAATCTTTATCGTTCCTTTGTGTAGTCTTTAAGAAGCTGTAGGTAACTGAATATATGTAGAAAATATTAACATAAGTTTTTTCTTGCAAAAAATATTTACCATTTGTCTTTCATCCGTTTTTTTTCATTTATTTTCAAAGGAAAATTTTTTGATTACATAGATATATACATTAAAAACACATATACATTTTAAAAAATATAAACAAAAATCCCACCAATCCTGTTTGTAGGTATACTGTGAAAGTCAAACAGTGTGCACGTGGCAAAAGAGAAAAATAAAGTCATGTAAAAATGGAAAAATAACAGATAACGTAAACAAGATAGTTAAAAAAAAAGAAATACAAGATATTGGTATCTTTATACCGGAAAAGAAGAAGAGGGGAAATAATTATAATATATAAAATAAAGGACAATACATTATATCTGTAAATAAAGTAAGTGCCTCTAGACTTATTTTTAAATAGGTTATTCAAGGTTGTGTTGTACTTTCCAAATTCAATAATGTTATTTCAACAAAAAAGATAAAATGTCCATCGAAAAAAGTGGTGTTTTTTTAAAAATTATTGAATAATAAACATGTCTTTCCATAGTACAGTTGGAATGGAAATTTCTTCTTTAAATAGACAAAAATTTGTTTATGTTTTTTATATTATCTACCTCATTTTTATTTGGCAACCACTGCAGTGAGGTATATTACCGATGCGATCATTAAAATCAAAAGTCACCCATGTTGTTCCCCTCTGTTATTGGGCCTCCTGACCTGTTGAAGTGGTCGATTTAAAAAATAAATATCAGTGGTTATTGTGACTTATGCCGAGACGTAATTTACTGACTAAAATGTTAAATTTGTTCTAATGTTATAAAATTTAATTGTGTATTTTTATTTCTTAGGAGACAGTAGATGCCCACGAAAAAGCAATGGAAAAAAGAGTGGTTAGAATTGATTCTAAATGCCTTCACTGGACGCCCAAAGACTGGTCTAAGAGGGCAAAGTGGTAAGCAGTAACATTCAAGACTTCTAATATGACTGACCTAATGTAAAATAATATTTTTTTTTAATAACATTTGATTTAATTGTTTTCTTTTCTTTTCCCTCAGTGCCTAAAGGATCGACCACTGATTGTCAATAAAAATAATAATGATGGTCATTCATTAAGCGATGCAAATTATATTGGACATGGGGACTCGGCATTATCCTAAAACTGATGTACTTTGTATTAACGTTGTTTTTGGTGACTGTGAATGTCCTCTATCTCATAGTAATTACTCTCAATAACATTGTGTAAATGTTGATGTTGAATGTGAATTTAACCTTTACCATGCGTCTGTAACACCATTCGATACAGCCTTTGTCAACTTCAATAATATGTATGGAATTTGTCAGGTGTGTCACCGTTTTTAACAGCGCAGGTAAAAGGTTAATGTATAATTTAGAATGGAAACGCTTGAATGTATGTTTTTTTTTTTTTTTAAGTTGAATCGAAAAGTTCTGAATGCTTGTGTACATACAAAAAGTGTCTAGCCTCTGACTTTATTTATGTGTTTTGTGAAGTTAACTCAAAAACTTATTATTAAACGGCATCCGTTTTAATTGATAATGCACATAATTATTCTGCATTGATATTGTGTACTGTTTTATCCTTGTGGTTCATGTTGAACTTTTGATTAGTCACATTTTTTATCCTTGTTGGTTCTCACGGATGACCAGCCAAATGGAGATTATTTCATTGTGAATAATGAAGATTCCATTTCCATGTTGAATTCAATCACAATCAATGTTCATTTATATTATAAATACATTGTACAAATTTATTGCATTGTTTTATTTCTGAAAATCTAACCCAACCATAAACAATACTAACCATTTTTTAAAGTGCTGACCGAGGCTAGAAAAATCATGTTATGTTCTATAATTATAACAGGGAACCACTAAATGGGGTCGCAAAATAGGCTTTTTACTTTTATTTACAGAAAAGTGAGATAAAAAAGAAAACCAGCTCCTTAATTCCCTAGGAATTGTGTGCTCTCTAATTACTAATTATTTTTATTTTTCTACCACCTTTAGTTATCCTGATAATTGAAAAAAAAATCCAGAGTTTCCACTATTTTTTATCCATTTTTTTTTCCCAAAATCTGTCTGATATAATATCCTTAGAAAAAAGTTTGAAGCATATGTGATATTTTTTTAAAGCTCTTGTGGCTGTCAATAAATCTGGAATATCATTTTGAAAACGCCTACATTTGTTACACTGGCTTTGGGAAGTAGGATAGTGATATAGGTAATAGGTATATGGTAAAATAGTATCGAAAAACAGCAGGAAATAAAATAAATACATTGGTTTGGACGATTTATTCTCCTCATAAATTTTCGGTGATACATTTCCAATACAGGTACTCTTTATAAATTTACAATCGAAAAGTCAAATATTTCATTTTAAAGGCCAAAGCTATTTTAACAAGGCAATTTTACAATTTCCCAAATCATGTTCTTTATTGCTAGAATATATCTCTGTTTCATTGGTGGTATAACAATATCTAAAAGTATTCAACAGTAATATTTAACTTCCTGAAATCTTATAATATAACTTTGCAATAATACAAAAGATTCTGTAATAATGTAATATAATTTCCATGAATTGTGTTGTTAAATAATGTAGCGAAGGGCTATTCAAAACAATACTATACTTAAAATTTGAGTTTTTAATTAATCAATGCGGATTGGAATTTTCACACAGATTTGTAGATTACAGGTCAATTACATAAATATGTAGGTACATAAAAAAAAATGTTTTTATCTTCTTTTATGAATAAATAACTATTTTTCTTGACATTGGCCGTTTTTCATAACACGTGTTTCAATACTTAAAAATCTAATATCAACGTTGTATAATATTTTTTATTAGAATTCTCTCTGCGTAGGAGTATCAGAATTTGATACTTATAGCATTGAACTTAGTGTACAAAGGATTCCTTTCATTTGTGAAGATCTGTCAATCATCATTCCGTGATATCACTCAGCCCACCACAGAACTGTATTTAGATAGGTATTTATTTATTTTTTTACATTATTCACTGACTAGGATTTTAATTTTTCTATACATTATGTACTTTTATATAAAAAAAAATATCCTTCAAAATCTGGGCTGAAAAATGTCGGATAAATGTAAGTCTAATGGTCATCAAACAGGTTTAGATGGGAATAGGTAGGCACAATTAATGTTTCGTCGACAATTGAGGACAGTCTTTTCAAAGTGATGCATTAAACAAATAAAATATTCGGTAGCTCCATTTATATTTCTAAAAATGTGTCAAATTAACTTCTTGTAGCCGATCAAAAGGTAGAAAAACCTGACCTTTAGTTTTTAAACCATATAACCTTTTAACTATATTGCTATAATAAATATGACGCATTCTTATGATTTAAAATGCTCCCACTGTAAAATCAGTTACAAGTGCAATATATCTACATGTAGATACGTTGGTAATTGCAGTGCTCGTATGGAAAAACATATTTATTCTTATTTTGTGCATTATAAAACCCTACACTTTGCATTTGGCAGATAACTTGGCACAATAATAGAAATTAATAAAGCTAGAAACAAAATTATTAGCAAATTTGTCAATGCAGACATTTATGGATAAAGGGTAACTAACTTTAGTTATAACTTTTATCGGCGCCAGTTAAAAATATTTTTTCTGTTGAGCTAATCTGTCTGCTAAATACAAAGTTGTACGGTTTTATTGTAAATAATAAAACTTGATTGCCAATAAATATTTATAAATCAAAAGTAATTACACAATCATTTAGTTTTTCTTCATAACTTTGAGTATTTAACAGAGTTGTAAGATAAAAGTTATTTTACTGGATAACTCCATTCTTACATGATCATTAAAATATTTACTGCATACTACAGTAATACAGCCATCTTTAAGTAATGTTTGTTTTTAACTGACCTTTAAATATAAATGCTTTATTCTCACTGGTAATCAATTGTCAGTAGACTAGATAATTATATCGTGACTTGGTCATTTTGGCCGTCAAAGAAAAAATCCAATTTTATTGTTGCAACACTGTTCAGAGATAATGAATATGTTATAGAGGTATATGACTATATTTATTTGGTCTTTATAACTGATTATTTATCAAAAATACATCTGAATAGCGTTTGAGTTGGTAAAATATAGCCCACTACTTTTGCATTTTGTGTACACGGTATAGTATGTATAAAATGAACCATAATGCATTTATTTCATTTCAGAATGTTATATTATTGAACAGTTCTTTGAAAAACATGCTTAAGACTTCATTGCGTTGGTATTTGATTGGTTTTGGACTTTGACTGCCAATTCTATGTACATCGAAACTATGGTTATAATGATTTTCTAATACTTTTGGGAAACCAATGTTGGTGTCATTATAACAAAGAAGTGAGACACAAGTTTTTTTGTTATATAACACTTTGTACCACACTTACTCTAATGAACATGTTTTTTTTGTTTGTACCAGTACATAAATGTGCGTGCGTAAGGGTACAATTTGATCAAAACATTTGTCGTAACAAAATGTAAATATCTCTAGTCAAAGAAGAGTATCAAAAATGTGTCATTTTAGTTTTTGGTTATTTCGTTATTTGTTATGTTCACAATAACTTGTTTCAATAAAATGCATTCAAAGTGATAGTACAAGTACTTAATATGTACCTGGGAAGTATAGGACATCATGTTCATTTTGATCATTTTACAGGAGCGCAGAAAAACTATTTGGCTTAATACAGGATTAAGTGGATATAGTGATGCATCATACGCTTATATCTCCGTTATTCCTTTGAATTGGAGTAAGTGTAGTATACCCCTAAATAAAAAATGGTAAAAATGGACATGATGTCCTATGCTTTCCAGGTACAGAATCATACATTGCAATATTATATATAATATCTAACATCAACAAGGCAGAGTGGTAATTTTACAATATAGTATGTAATTCCTAATTAATACAAGTACGCACCGGTATATGTGATTATAAATACTATAAAAATATATGATATATAAATTAATTGATTTTCTTATAAAATACATGTTCATTGTTAAGTTTTTTATTAACTACATAAGGCATTGTAGGCAAACTGTTGTCGATAATCATTTATGTCGTTCAATACATACATGAATCGTTAATAATTAGTATTGTTTTTCTTTGTACATAATAATATATGCCTTTTTTATAAGAAAATAATAAAAAAAAATGTTTTTATTCAGTGTCATCAAATTTTAAAAAAGGTGTTGGAATGTTATTACTTTTGGCGTTATAAGGCCTCTTTAATTATTGAAAAATTGACAACGGAGTATGCTGCCGTTATTCTCTGGATTCTAATAATAGTCAATATTATTTTAACAGTGAAAATCTACATCAAACTACGAATTTACTTTTGAATTACAACATAATATAGTGTTTATTAACATTGTAGGTACCTTTGTTAGTAGTATGTATATGGAAGTGTTCTAAGACAGTTAGAAAAGTGAAATAAAGAAAGAATATTCAACTGGAGATTCTACTTTATATATTTTTGCTACTGGACAAAAATAAAATAGGTTCCTGTCTAGTGATCAAAATATTTGATCATAAAGTATTTACAAAACTACGTTAATTTTTCAAATAAAAACTATTAATTTATAAGAAAAATTAACTTACAGCACCATGCAAAGAAGTAAAAAAGTAGTAAAGTTTAATAAAGATAGCGTATAAATAGTTCATTAACGAATTGTACATTATATGGCACCAGTGCGAAGTGCCATCATATCGCCACCTATCACATGATACATGCTGTTAATATTTACATGTGCATCCTTATCATTTTATTAGCAAAACTAACAAGACCATAAATACTATAAAAATAGAGAATTAAATTCACAACTCAATAAAATGTAGGTAGATACAATCACAATACATGTTATTCTTATTCCTTACAGCTTTGTTTTGTGTATAAAAATATTGTTTTGAATTGGTAAATGATAACAGATAAATAGAGCATTTTTATTATTGGGTAAAGGTAACATTGTACACAGAATAACAAACTATATTACATACTTTATGATTTGATAAAATATACTGAAAATATAACAATCTGGTGATAGAATTCCTTTTTTTAGAACCCAAAAGGAACCACGATGTTGCAGTGATTATTACAAGTTACAGGTTAAAACTACTGCTTATTGTTTTGACATTCTAAAAATTCAATAAATTATCTTGGCCCCTCAAGAGATACCACTGAAAGATAGGATTTATAAAATTACCCCGACAGTAAAATACAACAGACTTACCGAATAACAGTTTTTTAATTTAAATATGTTGATTCCTCGTTCTGAAGAAAGCAAGAATATTAAAACATGGAGAAATAAATCATATCCGAATCAAAAAATTACATTTTGATGTTTGTATAAATTGTATATAGAGGTTTTATACTTATTTTAATCATGTCATGGCAATGAATTCTGGTCTGGTCTGATACTTTACGCCATGCAACCGTTGTCCATTCCGGAATTCCTAAATTTCTGTCTCGCCGTACCAGCGTTGATATTATGACACTGCTGGTTCGAGGGTGCTAGATTATTGTACTGATGGTTCATGTTATCCTGGTTTCAAAAGGCGCCGGTAAGTATTCATTTTCTGGGTATCGATGAGAAGGAGATTGGACCCCTTGTAATTCTCATCTCCGTTGATGTAATTTTGATTGTCTTGTCGCATGTAGTTTCCATCCGATGTCGGGATTGAGTATGACTGCATTTCCAAGTTGTCTACCGGCTGGCTGTAGTTTGATGGTGGAGGATTCTCCATTTCGCAGGAGTAGCTGGAGGCGAGGATGTTGGCGGATTCGGGTCGGATGTAGGGGGAGTTGGGTTCGTAGGGAGTGGCGCTGATGGGATAGCTGGTCGGAGAGTCGTAGGGAGGTTGGATGGGGTTGTAAGGAGTGGTGGGAGAAGAAGTACTTTGCTTGACGCATGAAGGGGTGTGAAGAGAGAGCATGTCCACGAGCTGCCGCCTTTGTACCTCAAGTTCCTGGAAAAAATGAACAATTTAAGTATTCGCTCATTAAAGTGTAATTATCAATTAGCGGCCAAAACAGCTTTCACAAGAAATTTGTGTGTAGGTAAGTACCTCTACTACATTCAGCCCCTCATTATTTTGCAATAAAGGTTGGCTTAATGGCGACCCTATTCCTTTTTAGTGTGATTTATTGTCCCTACTTATTCAAAGTAACGTCGTAATAATAATATGTGGGCTTTCGCCAGTCACCCCAACTACCTGTTATATATTAATTTTAGGTAAGACAGAGGTAGTTACCGTAAATTTCCCTAGCTTAAGAGAAATTAATAGTGAGTGAGGTAGTTAGTAGTTACCCACCAAAAACGCACGGGAATAGTTAATGGCTGCCGATCGCATTTTTTATTAGATACCAGTTATTTTGCCTGTGCCATATGCTCCGCATAGGGAACGGGTGTGTCCGAAGGAAAAAATAATTATTATTGCTCATGGACAAGGCATATTATTATTTCCATACATTGTGTATTGTGTAATAATTAGGTACTATTATGTGATTGAATGGGTTTGATTAAAATTAAAACCTTCAGTTTATGCCTACACTATTTACAAAGGCACTTATTTTTCTACATCACGTTATCATCTCGTAGTTATGGAGAAGCAAGCCAACCCCAATCCATCTCGTAGTTATGAAGAAATAAGCCAACCCCAAAAAATTAAATTTACACATAAGTAGGTATTATAAAAGAACTGTGACGAAAATAGAGAACAATTTGACATCTCAACAGAGATGAGAATTTTGGAAGGGAATATGGATATCTAGGCGTTTACAGGGCTTATGACCTGTCATTGGCTGGGTTAAGTGAAATCCAGTTTTTGCCTACAATCATTTGGACACACTCAAAATGTTGTTTATATAAATTTGCTGGTAAAAGTTATAAGCATAACAAATGAAGATTCATCTTCAGGCGTTTCCTAGTAGGTGATATAATTCGGTAAGAATCTCACTTGCAATCATAAAGGTTTCTGCTAAAATGCTTAACAATTTTCTCAATGGATGACAGAGAGTGTTCACATGTGAAGCGTCGCGCCATTTTACTGTTTATTGGCAGATATGGATATCAAAACTAGGTGAAATGGGGAATGTTGTAATACATCAAGTGGCCACTTAACCCAGCCAATGACAGGTCATAAGCCCTGTAAACGCCTAGATATCCATATTCCCTTCCAAACTTCTCGTCTCTGTTGAGATGTCAAATTGTAATTATTAGCCCGTAATGGGTGAAATCCAGTTTTTGTCTACAAGTATTTGGACACACTCAAAATGTTGTTCATCAAATAGAATACCTAATATTTTATTTTTCAATTGTGAATTAGTCGCTTTCTGTATAACCTTAGTTTTTATCTGCCCGCTACGGAGATATGTGATATTAAATTAGCAATGAGTAAATAGCTTTTATTCTCGAGAAGTCGTGCAGTTTGATCAAAAGAAATAATATATTAAATAAAGCTGAGTTTAGACAAAGAATAAGTAACCGCATTGAGGAATCTCTAGTCAAAAATTCTCTGTGCAAACTCGTAAGTACTATGTTTTAAAATTTAGCGGGTCGTGTTTGAAAATAGGAATCGAGGTGGGGATTTGATCTAACGATCGTTATTACTTATCGTAAATTTTTGATGGAAATTTTTTGACACTTGGTTTTGGGTTTATTGGTTTCAATATTATTATTTTTTAAATACGTAACTACACCACACTTTTAAAACAACAGTAACTAGTGTTTAGACAAAACGTTTTTTATTCAGCTTATTATTAATCTATAAATATTTAATAAATCGCCTCCGTAGGGTAATGGCTAAGACGCTGGACTCACGATATAGAGGTTCCGGAATCGATTGCCGGTGAGAACACAAAAATCAAAAGTGATTTCTCTCAAGCCTGGGTGTTTGTGACGTTGTTCCCCTCTGTAATTGGGCCACCTGGCCTGTTGACGCGGTCAAATAAATAAAAAAATTAAAAAAAAAAATTCAACTAATACAGAACATGATTATGTTTTTTATTTTCTAAATTTTTTGATCAAAATCCATATTTTCGGCTTATATTGTCAAGAAGAGTTTTGTAATTTTAAAAAATCCCAACATTAGAATACGTAAAAATCGAAAATCGCTTGTAGGTCTAAGACTACAGCGATTTTCGGTCTTCACTGTGTCACTGTTGTTTTAAAGGTGCGATACAATAATCGTTTTATCCTACAAAAACACCGTGGCAGGTGTTTAACTTTTTTTTTACCAATTTAGCGGCAAACTGGAAGGTTACTCAATGCGGTTACATAATCCTTGTCTAAACTCGACTCGACACGATTTGTAGGCGTGTCTCGTGGCTTGCCAAGAGGTTCGCATTGACCCACGAGGCGTTCCATCAACAATGAATCCTAATTCGATGGTCATAAATTAGGTAAAACATTATCTACATATATGAGTCTCTAGGTATAATGTAATACTTAATACTTTACTGGACTCGTCTCGTGCGATGGGCGAAATTATCGTATGCAAAATATTCATATCTTAAACTGTCCGAATTGTTCAAATAAAAAATGCCGTTAGCTTTTCGTTGGCGAATCTACCATTTTGGATATAACACTATGCTGAACTTGTTGTGTGGGTACTTATTTTACAATTTGGTCTATTTCTATATAATATACACATACATACGTTATTTCATGTTTTGTTTACGATCAGGCATACCTACTCTGCATATTTTTACCGTCAGCCATGTTCTACATAGTCCGAATAAGCACAAAAGTTACTTGAATTGCAAGTTTCATCTGACTTTATCCAGCAGGACGCCCGTGGTCATTAAATGTCACATAAATTTTATTCATTGTTGCTGAAAACACTAACAGTAAATTACAGGACATACAACAAACCCACAGTACAAACTTAAACATACATAGCCTACAAACAAACTGGACGATATCAATTATTTAAACTCCGTTTCTACCTAAAACACTTAGGTAAGTACCCTTGCTTTAGTTTTACAATATAATAGGTATCTATAAATATTTCCACCTTGTAGTGTAGTGGGTAGTGTGTTGGGCTACCATGCATGAGGTCACCGAGTCGATTCCCGATCGGGTCAACATAACTAACTAACTAACTAACCATCACGCCATTTCCCCGAAGGGGTAGGCAGAGAGGATAGAACGCCACACCACTCTGTCCTGGTATACTTCTCTTGCTTTCTCCACATTCATACATCTTCTCATGCACGCACGTCGATTATTCCGACTTCTTATATGCCCACTTTCAAGCACTTGTTTTACTTGATCATGCCATGTCTTTCTCGGCCTTCCTCGACTTTTACATCCAGGCACAGTCGCATAATATATTTTTTTAACCGTTCTTTCATCATCCATTCGCTCTACATGACCGAACCAACGTAAAAGACCTTTCTTAATTTTGTCGATAATGCTTACTTATCTCAGCCTTGCATTCTGCTCTAAGTTCAACATTAGTGCACCTATCATGCATAGTTTTACCACACATTCGCCTGAGAGATCGCATTTCAACATTTCAACTTTCATCCTTATTTTTCCAACTCCATGCTTCGCTTCCACACATAAGGGTTGGTGCCAGAACTCCATTATGCACTGCCAGTTTTCACATAAAATGAAGTATAAGACTGATCATCTTGCTTTGATGTAAGAAATAATCAAGATTTACCGCGTTTGGTGTACCGATGCAGTGCCCTATGCACCACTGGGTGTTGTTAAATAATAGTGGTTTTGTTACCTGTATTTGTGTCTTGAGATCTATGTTCTGCGTCTCCAGCACTTCCGACTCCGTGACCAAGTTGACTGTTCTCTCCCTCTTCTTCAGCCGGCACTTGGTGGCTGCGATCTTGTTCCTTTCCCGTCTTTCTTCTTCGCCTCTCCTCGTCCTCGGGGGTTAACTGGAAAGCATGATACAATCAACACGTCGTGGTATCTCCCTTTTCATCGGGATTTTTGTATTCTTGAACGTGTATTAATTGAATGTTAAGAAATAAGCTGATAACAGACTGATCATCTTACCTTCATGTAATAAAATGATCAAGATACACAGCACTTGGTGTACCGATGCAGTGCCCTATGCACTATTGGGTGCGGGTAAGGGAAGTAGTAGTAAGAAATAAGCCAGAGAGGCAGATGAATACAAGATTACTAAAATTTGAGTTAAAAGTTCCAGCACTCTGATCGACAACGTTTCTACAACGGCAGTCGGTAAAATCTCTTTGATAAATCACCGATTACCGTCATGGTATATACGTTGGTGATCACAGTGCAGTGGGCGATCTTGAAATTAATCTACTCTAATTTGGCGTTTGCACTTTTAATCACCATGGACTGGTCGATTTGCTATTTACACGGTCAATTTTCGTTATGCGGCCTGTAGCTCGATCACAGATCACTATCGACGATATCGTGATAACGATTTCTTACCATGGATGTTTAACGTTTTCGCGATCACAATGGAACACGCGTTAAAAGTTATCGATCGGGATTATTAAACGAGCGCATCAAGTCGCGAGCCATTTCCCGAGATATATCTTCTTCGCACATATCTTATTTCAATCTTTCTCGAGTGCCGGCAGACACGCGCGTTGACTTTTTTGATTTGACGTTTGACGTTTAGCCGCAATATTTATTGTCATCTATGGTGCTCGGCAACGCGAACGTGGTATGAACGTATGTTCATTGTGATCGGTCAAATGGTTAGCATTAGCACGTGATTAGCACATTTTTAACTACGTCGATAGTTATCTGTGATTGAGCTCCTGGGACCTTACGCTGGACTGAAAGTCATATGCGACACTTCGGAATGGCGAATGATCTATGTTACAAATCACTCGTCATTCCGCAGTTTTGCATGTGACTTTTAGCCCAGCATAGGGTCTCTGGAACCATTTTGTTAGACTGACTTGCAACAGATATAAAACTTCACCTACCCCTTCTGTTCTGTTCCCCAGGTAGGAATCGTCGTACTCATCATCACTGATGTACGGCTCTTCCTTCTTCAGCTTCTTGGTGCAAGGAAGTCCCTTCCATGGAGTCACTGCCGGACATCTTCCGCTTGGACTCTATGGATAGCTTCAGACCGGCCTTTATCAGTTCCGAACGGGTCTGAAAATACATAATATAACAAAATTACAATTCTGCATAAATACTACAAAAAAATATTTAATTCGAGTGTGTCTGAGTGAAAAAGTCGCGGACGGTCGAGAAAGACATTGAGTATGGAATTGAGAGTGGAAACGTGAAAAATCGGAATAGTGCCTGCATAAAAAGAATTATAATTAATTATTATGAATGTGGAAGACGCAAAGAGGCGTGCTAAGATATAGTGGTGTAGTGTTCTATCCTCTCTGTCTTCCTTTCGGAAAAATTACGTGAAAGGTTGTTAGGATTTCTTCATTATAAGTTAGTTCACTTGAAATTAAATGCTCAATTTTTTGTTTGTACACATTTCATTTTCAACCAGCATTATCTGAGATTGTCTAAATATGACAAGTATAGAAAGCCATGCAATGTCTTATGTTAAGAGGGCGTTTTCTAATTTATCGATTGATGTATATTTCGCTATCGTCAGTGATAAATAATTATTACCTTCTGTATGCTTTGTGGTGATCCGTTGGCGGGAGATCCAAGGGGCGAGCCGCTAGAATTCGAATTAGAGTAATTTCCGCTTCCGCCCTGCAAAATTCAAATCGTGTTTATTGTTGCCATATTCATAAAAACGACGCTAAAATGCTCAGGTAGGTACTAAACAGCATAAAAAAAGTAATTTCGTATGCCGCTTGCAACAACGATCATAATCGTATAAAATAAACTACGTAATATGAAAATCATAGTTAATTTATTACAATGTGCCACACCATAGTAGGTAGCTATCAAAAGTACTTTCAAACATTGTATTTATAACGTAACTTTATCATTTTGTTTCAATTTACGAATACGCAGAGGAAAATAGAAAAAACATTATTTCTGAATCAAATATGAAAATAAATTAATGATAAAAAATGGTA
Organism: Micrasema minimum; assembly: GCA_022494985.1. Classification (NCBI taxonomy): domain Eukaryota; kingdom Metazoa; phylum Arthropoda; class Insecta; order Trichoptera; family Brachycentridae; genus Micrasema; species Micrasema minimum. Next base: position 38,244 of record JAGVSP010003601.1, on the reverse strand, counting down.
AATTTACTCTGAAAGAAGTTGTTAGAAAGGTACATAATTTCAGGCAATATTAAACGACTTGATTGACTATCGAAATTGGCCAACATAAAACATAAAATGGCCAAATGTTTGAACCAGCAGTATTAGTTTGCCAACATAAATTCAACTTATATAAACATTGCTAACAGATTGTACCTACTGTTAAAAACAACAATTTGAGAATACCAACACATTGAACTGATTGATGACGATAAATTAAAGATGTTTCTTTTTATGTAAGAGTTATAACAATTTTTTAATGGAACTTACTCTCAATCCGCCAGTTGCACACTTTTCACTTGCATTATAGTTGTAATCATCCAGTGGGTTTGTCATGGCAATCAGGGAGTTCAATATCTCGGGTGTTCTCGGGGTGGTGCAGGCTGACTCCACGGCCAACAGGTTAGTGACAGCGGAGTTGGCAGCACTGACGTTAACGTTGACATTCAAATTGTACATTTTCGGCAGTTTTCCGCTCAAACTTGTCGTTGTCGTGCAGTTGGTATCGCTTGACAGCATTATGGCGGGAGTAGGTGACGCCATTGTCGATGCAATAGACGACGTGGAATTCATTTTTAAAAATAGAATATCGAATAAAAAATAATACGTAGAATAAAATATCTCTCACTTTATGTCTTTCTTTAATGGAATTGTTTTTATTTTAAAAAAAAAAAAAAATAAATAAAATCAACAATATGTTTTACACTTTAACAATCGATAACGACTGAACAAATAATGACTTAACGTCTATTTAACCTATGATTGTTTTTCAAGTCCCTAAGCGGCTTCTGTTGTACGTTTTGGCGCTTTTTTTATATTCCCGCCTTTTATGAAACGGTTTCTTTATGTTTCTGTGTTATGAACGCGCGTTCGGAATTCAAATGAGTCCTTGTTTAATTTGTGCCTTCTAGCTTTATTGTACTTTTAATGGCGGCTCTTTCTTGCTGGTGCTTTGTTATGAAAGTTTTACGTGTATGGGCTTTTGTCAACAGCCGGATTGTATTTTGCGTAAATTAGCACGCGAACTCAGATTTATCACTTGCAGTTTTGCTTTTCAAATATAATAACTAATAAATGGCACTGTTGGACGATCTTGGCGACGTTTCTCTGGTGGAGCGGTAGATCTGAAAAAAGGAGAAGCAAAAAATTAGAAAAACTAGAATTAGAAACAAAGAAGTGCGAACAACTTTGATTTTTGAGGTCAATAGGGTAAAATCCTAAATCTAAAAAGTAATTTATTATGTCGAGTTTTTTTTTTACATTTGTCTCAAAATAAGAGTTCGTTTTGGAAAAAAAGAATAAGGTTTAAATGTCAACGAATAACACTGCTGGTTTCATGTTTTTTCATTTTACTGTAAAAAATATCAGAAAAATCAAGCCTACCTATTTAAATAAAATGAATACTATATCCACGAAAAATTATAATCAAACTTAAAAGTGATACATTTTCGGTACAGTTTGTAAAAACCGCAGTGAATATATAAAATAATTACAAAAATACTGGGCATACCTACAGATATTTAATTTATTATTAAAGAAAGCATTCAAACTTTATTTCTTAAATCAAAACCTATATTTGTCATTTTGTAATTAACTAACTAACCATCACGCCATTTCCCCGAAGGGGTAGGCAGATAGGACAGACGCGCCACACTACTCTGTCCTGGCATACTTCTCTTGGTTCCTCCACATTCATACATCTTCTCATGCACGCACGTCGTCGATTATTCCGAGTTTTCATGTGCCTACTTTCAAGCACTTATTGTACTTGATCATGCCACGTATTTCTTGGCCTTCCTCGACTTCTACATCCAGGCACACTCGCATCGAAATATTATTTTTAGCCGTTTTTTCATCATCATTCAAACCCATCGTAAGACGCATTTCTTAATTTTGTCGATAATAGCATTCTATCATTCTGCTCCAATTTCGACATTAGTGCACCTATCATGCATAGTTTTACTACGCATTCGCCTGAAAGATCGCATTTCAACAGCATTCTATCTACTTTCGTCCTTCTTTTTCCAACTCCATACTTCGCTTCCATACATAAGGTTTGGTACCAGAACTCCATTATGAACTGCCAATTTAGCCTCTTTTGATAAGCACTTATTAGCTTGGTCTTAATTGACGAATTCATTGTCAAAGACTGAAAGTATTCTGCTTAGGTATATTAAAATTCCTAACCGTCTGCTGAACATTCTGAATAGGTATTAAGCCCTCGTAATGTAAACATGCGTTGCTCTAAAATGGCAAAAAGCACATGTCTATAAAAAAACTAATTTTTCGTTTGCCCGCACGCTGAGAAAATAAACAGAGCTCAGTATCGTATATTTAACTTGTAAATATTGATAATTTCGCAAACGATTCTAAGGTTTTAGACACTTCTGCGCATACGAATTCAGTACAAAATCGCATGCGCAGTAGTTTAAAAACATTTACAGAATCGAAGCGCAGGGCTCGACTCAGGGCAAAGTCAGCTTTTAAATAATAACAAACGGAGTGGCTTTTACGCCGAGAAAAGTGATTTCAATAAATTATAAGGATTTACTAATATAATATAATACGAATACCTAGTACGTTCAAAATTCTGCTTTAAGAAATTGACATAACTAATCTTACTCAGTTGATAACTCGAAATAATATCGCAACCCGGCAATAAAAGAGAGACAACTCAAAATTTAGAAAAATAGAGGTTTTGTACTTTTTTGGTGGGTTTTTACCATCCGCACGAAATCACTTAAACAGAACTAAAAAAGTTCTTAAACCTTTGCGACAGATGTCGTAGAAATTACAACCGAAAAAATTGTGAAAAAATTAAGAAACAAAAAAGTTAGTGTTTTTAGCCATTTCCCAAAAAAGGTTGTTTTTAGAGTTGACTCTCTTTTGTTCCCGGGGCGCGATATATCGGTTCGACTATTTTTTTAGGTTTTTTAATTGAGATTTTTCTTTATCTACAAATCGTCAGTGAAATATTTGAGTAGCTATTATCACTGCCTCTTTCCCTTGTACGCACCTAATGGTGCATAGGGCGCTGCATCGGGACACGAAGTGCAGCGTATCTTGATAATTTATAACATCAAGGCAAGATGATCAGTCTTACGCTTTAGTACCAGTCCAAGGTATCACATAATGAGCTATTAATGAACCATAAGTAAGAGCCATATTTTCATGTGTTGAAGTGTGGGTAGGTAATGATTAACATGAGATTTATTTTCTAATACAGTTAATACATAATATAATAAGAATAAGTTTTTTCTAAAAATATTGCCTACTTGTTGGTAACGTTAAAAAAGTTTTTACAGAGTTATTTTTTGTGGCTCCGTTAATAATGGATACTTTATACCACATAATCTCCTGAGCGAAGTGTACAAAAAAGACGATAAAAAAAAAACGAAATAAAAACAAGAACATAAAGCAACAAATATACCAAAACAATCAATAAAAAAAACCCGTAGCATGAAAACAAATAAAAAAATCCCGAATAAAAAAAGCACAAATAAAACGACATGAGGCGACATACAGTAACAAAAGACGGGGATGAGCAGAGATATAAACATGACTGATATTAGCAAAAAACAACAACCGAAGGCAATAGAAAACACCCACCACTACACAGATTGTAACAAATAACCTCCATCCCCCCCCCCATCGCCCACCCCACCGCCCCCCCTACCCCCCCCCCCCACGCCCCACCCTCCACCCCCCGCACCTCCCCCCTCCCCCTCCACCCTCCCATCACCCCCCCCGCCCCTCCCCTCCCGCCCCCCCCCCCCCTCCCCCCCTCCGCCCCCTCCCTCCCACCCCCCCCCCCCCCCCCCCCCCCCCCACCCCCCCCCCCCCCAGACCTCGCTCCCCACCGACCTACGCGACACAACAAGAGGAAAAGACAAGATCATAGAAACAGTAAACAATAATCGCCAAGTATAAAAGACCCCCCCTGCCTCCCCCCCACACAACCCCAGTTCCCACCCCCTCAGACTCAGACCACCAACCCCGCCCACCCTCGAGACCCTACCGCCCCCCACCTCGCGCCACCCACACCTCCCAGATACAACGCCCCCCCCCCCCGCTCCCCACCTCCTCTCCGCCCCCCCCTACCAGAAAAAAAACCAACGACGAACAAGGGATAACAAACAAACAACGAAAAAACAAAACAACAGACGCACACCTCCCATAAGAACCACGCAAAGCACACACAAACAAGAAGCATGAACAACGCCCAACCACACGTCACGCCACACAATAAGAAACGAAGACCCCACTGATTCAAAAACAACAAAAAAAACAAGAAAAAGAAAACAGACAACCAACTGACACACCACATCCCAATACCCCCGCAAATACCCTACAACTACAAAAAAACATACACAGCTAACAACAGATAAAATCAAGAAATCAAACAACCGAGCCCACCCACCCCCCCCCACCCCGCACCCCACAACCCCAACAACCCCCAAAACCCAAGCAAAACCCACACCCCCCCTCCATAAAACCACACCCACCACCACCACCCTCGGCCACCCGCAAAACCCGCCACCGACCCCAACCGCCAGCCCCCCAACGGCCCCAGCCCCCCCCCAAAACTCCTAAGATCATCCATCCTGCCCCCCGACACAACCCACACCCTACACCCTCATACACCCATCACCGCCACTAAGCCCAAACCCCCAACTGCCCCCCCCACCCCGCGCCGCGACCACCGGATGAGCCCCACACTCACCCCCACAATTCCCCCCCCAAGAAACAACACTCCGGGCCCAACGACGACACACCACAGAACCAAATCACAACAGAAAAAGACTGAGAATAAAAAGACAAAGAAATCGGTAAATCACAAATTCACGGAGTAATAAATAAATCGAAACACTCAACAGTCCCATATGAACAACCACAAAAACTCCAAGCAATAAACGAAAGATTAAAAAACTAAAGTCAGAGAAGAAAAAAAAACAAAACAATCTCATACACACCAAAATCGAGGGCAAAAACCGAAAAAAAAAACGAAACACTCAAACAAGTCACACAACATGAATAACAAGATAGATAAAACAAAGAGATAAGGAGAAATAAAAATAAATAAAAAAAATATCCATAAAAACAAGCAAAAGACAAACGCGAAACGAAAAAAGATAATTAAACTAGTGGAAAAAAAAAAGACAGAATACGACTACATCAAAAAAAACATCGGAGAAATGCAGTATAGAAAATAGTACAAAAAAGAGAAAGAAAGCAAAACAGCAATAATACAAGTAACGCATAACAAGAAAAACACCGAAAAAACAGTATAAATCAACAAAAAAATCAAAGAATTATAGACACTAAAAAACTCGAAGAGCGAAAAGATAAAATTAAAGGAGTAAAACACGCACAACTCCAAAACACAAAAACACACAGCAGCACCGGACAAACGCCACACCAAAAAAGAAAAAATGAAAGGAAGTGAAAAAATTAATTCACACGACGTCAAAACATACCTTAACTCTCTAGAAAAGAGTCGCCAAAGAACCACTACCCAAACGAAATAATAATTTTAGATCACAACAACATAAGAACAATTCAATACAAAACACAGGCCACGCCAAAAACACACTATCTCTCCACACCAAGACCCGGAACACCAGAAAACAAAAACACCCAGTACAGCCCCACAAGAAGTACAAGTCAATCAACATACCACCACTCACCCCCTCACACCCAGAACGCACACAACCACAGCCAAGAACCAACAAGCCAGTCGGCCCCTTCCAACCCCATCACGTCATCTCCACCGCAAACGCCCACTCAAAGACGATCCCCACACCCACCCCCCTCTCCCCATCTCTGATACCCGCCCTCCGCTCCACACATACCCAACTCACTCTCCTCGCTACACACGCCCACCTCCGCCCACACCCTTCCACTGATTCCCAACCGCCGAGGATCATCAACCCACCCCAGCCCACCAATCCTCGACAGCCCCATACTCCACCCCCCAACCATAGAGCAACCCAGCCTCAGACCCCACCGTCCCGCCCCCATCCCACACAGAGTTCAACGCCACACCTTCACCCAAACCCACCGACCCCCGCATCTCTCACAGCCGGAACCCACACCTCAACCACGCACCCAACCCGACACCCTTTACCAAACACCCCTAGCCACTACGGCCACCCAAGCTCCCCCCACCACGAACCACGCCTACCAAAACAAATCGCTCACATAACACAACACCAACAACACGTCAAAAACACCACTAAAAAAGCCACACAATCACAAAAACAATCAGGCCGCAACACCTCGATACAACACCACCAACTCACAAGAACACGCCAAAAAAAACTAACCACACCCGGTACATTGGCTGGAAAGAGGTAACACTAATCCACCGAACCCACGTCCGCACCAAACGCGACACCAACACTTACGGAACTCCAATAGACCTAACCAAAAAAAAACAACTAGAAACGCCCACACACCCGCGTCTCGACAATATATAACCGGCACAGCCGACAATCCAGCTGAACTCCTCCTCCAACGGTCCCCCCTAAACACCCCACCACCCCACCTAACACGCCAGCACCGCATCAGCCCCCACACACCACTGTCCCCCCAACCACCTACAACAAACACACCCGACCCTCAACTCCCAGCCACGACCCGCCCCTCACCCACAATGCACAGCCGAACCAACCAGCAAAAACCCACACTGATCACCACCACCTACACGCACTCCAACTCTCTAAACCAAACGCACCTGAACCGGAACCAACCAGCAAGTCAACCCCCGCCCCGAACCACCAGAAGACCCAAAATACTCAACCACAAAACCAAGACAAATACAGTCCACGAACAAGATAGTTACGAAAGAAAACCACCCAGAAACAAGCACAACACCCAAAAAACGCAGGAACAAACAATCCATCACGATAAAAATAGATGGACCAAGATACGTACCTAGCACGCACACACACCCGAACCAACCAAACACCCACACCTAGAAGGGTATCAACCAAAAAGGGCCAATATACAGCAAGAAAATCATACAAACAAAACACCAATCCCATCGCAACTACAAAACCCGACAGCCCCCTATCCAACACAGAAGTACAGAAAAATGTAAAAACGAAAAATCCAAAAACAACATAAACAAGCAGGCAAACAAAAATAACAAAAGACACAAACACCAACCAATCAACAAATCAAACGCACAAAATACACCAAAAATCAACACCAAAAACACTAAAAACTCCCAGTTGCAAACCATAACATCAAAACCACAAACAGTACACGCAAAGAACCTTCCAAACCCACCACTAGAACCATAGCCACACCCACGAAAAAAACCGGACATCGGAACCAACACACGTAAACGATATAATGACCGACGGCCGCAGGATCGCCAAACATAAAACAAGCACAACAATAGAAACTAATCACCGCGACGAGTCATGTACTTGAAACCCAAAACCCACATCCACCCAAACAAGAGGATCCAGTAACCCCCCCTAGAACACATCAAACCTAAAAAAACTACATCAATCAATGAAATCAACTACTACAATCCGACGACACTCAAAACAACCAGAAAAAAAACAAAAATCAACCCAATAACGCCAGCAAAATAACAACACAAAAGCACAAACGAACTAAACATAAGAAGCAAATAAAACACTATACACACGCGCCAATCTAAAACAAAACAAAGTGACCCTGAAAATTTACAAAACATCACAGCGATAGTCAGAGTAACGTAAATAGCCTACCCATATAAAAAGAACATGGAAACCAACCGGCAGGAACATCGCATCAACAAAGAAATGACACCAGAACCGAACACCACGTACAACACCAATAAACATAAGCGCAAAAAATCTACCACAACAAAATAAAAAAAACAAATAATAAACAAAAGGAAAAAAAAACCATAAAAAAGAAAAAGAAGAAAAAAAAATCCAACCACCATCATACTCTCAAAAAAACAAAAAACCTCTCCACGAAACCGAAGATCCACAAAAAGAATCCCATAAATTACAAATAAACTACACCAAAAAAAACCAATCAAGACCGAACAGACAAAAGAAAGAGAACTCCACCCCACGCACACCAACTCCCCAGAAACCAACCTAGGTACCGAACCACACCCACGCACAACTCTCCCTGGAAAATAACACAAAAAAAATTGCAAAAAAAAAAAAAAAAAAATAACCATAAGAGGAATACAATAACAAAAATCTCAACAAAAAATAGCGATCGAAAAAACCCAAACAACACGAAGAAACCAAAAAGACAGCAGAATCAGGAAAACACAAAATAGAAACTAAATCACTGCATCGAAAAAGACGAACGAAACACATGCATAAGTGAAGAGTACAAACGCACCAAACAATAAAAGCTACACTAACGAACGAAACCCAAAAAGAAAACCAAAGATTATCCAGAGTCAAAACAAAGAACCAGCATAAATAAATCGAAAATAATGGAACAGAAAGAATGAAACCCACCTACGGATACGACAGATACAAAACCTCTTAGGAGAAAGGATAACCACCTCCCCACCCCCCAGCCCCCGCACAACCTCCCGCTAACTCATGAAACACACAATCCAAACTACCCGACACCGAACGCATGCACACGAACGACCAACACCCAGGACTCGCACAACCCCACCCTCGACTCTCGCCAACTCACCACCCCCGACCCACGACCCCCACCCACCAGCACCACCCCCCCGCCACCCCCGTCCCCAACCCCCCCACACCTCCCACCCCCGCCCCCTCCCCCCGACTACACCCCACCACCCCCAACCCCCGCCCTCAATTCTCCTCAAACAAATATCAAATGAGATGAAAAAAAAAAAAAAAAAAAATGAAAAAAAAACAACACAAAAAAAAATACCAACAATAATAGAATAAAAAATACCAATAAAATAGGAAAACACAAAAGACAAAAAATAAAGAAAAAAAAGAAAAAAAACAAAACGAGCGACGAAGAATCAGAATACAAGAAAATAAACAACAAAATACGTCGGAGATTACACAATTTATGAACAAACACCTAACATACACCCCACCCGCCAAAAAAAAACCTAACAAAGCACAGCAGTCCGCACGCAAAGAGAACAAGAAAATAACCACCTCCCCCCAAAAGGAAACCCACCCCACTCATCCAACACCCAACCTGCGATCAATACACCAACAACACCAAGAAAAAAGATTCAAATACACTGAATGTAATCCAAAAAAAATGACAGACACATAAACAACAAACCACGGAGCAAAAAACGACGTCCAACCCGAACGGACAGCACACACTCATCCGACACCAAGGCACAACCGCACCCCCAACCCCCCACCACTACACAACTCCAAGAACCAATCTCTCCACTCGGCCCGTCCCCTCCTTACCCCCCCATCATACCACACACCCTCCCCCAACATCCGCCACAACCAAACCCCACAACTAACACCCACAGACAACCCAACTCCCCTAAACTAAGTGACCACGTGACCAGCAAACCTCGAATAAAAACCATCACCCTCACGAAACCTACTGGACCAGTACCACCCCAATACTCCACCACACCTACCCACCCCCCCCCATCTCACACAACCCCCTACCAAACCGCATGTACGTAACCACCGCCGGCACAACTCACCCTCCCACGCACCCTAAGTACCCACGTCCAATCAGTTCCCGGCACTACGAGCACATTCGACCTAAGACGCATTATCAACCCAACACGATCTCTACAGAGCCAAGCCAAACCACCCGACCCAACACGCCTCGCCACTCTTCACGTCCCACCAACTCCCACTCCCCGCCAACCCCACCACCCACCAACACCATCAAACGGCTCCGAACGAAGCCCCGACCCATCCGCCACAAGAACTAAACGTCAGCCTCAAACTAAGCATCAGCGGACCAATAACCCATAAACCCCACATACCGCCAACCATAGGCACAACACAACAACCAACCTCGGCCTTCACTGTGCAGTCCGTAGAAACCCCCTCACGATCCCACAAACCACAACCACGTCAATGCTAACCAGGACACACAACATCCCCAACACAAGACATCAAATACCAGCCACCGACAGCACCGAAGGATCTGGAACACATCGATAACCTGTAAACGAAACAGTTTACCCCAGTCAAAGAACGAACCCGAGAAAAGAAACATGGCACATATTCAACACCTAACACCACAGACATTACAGCCGAAAATTCATCCCTCGCCACCACTGCCCTACAAGCATAACACCGACCTCAACCGATAACCGGAGAGCCCAGGAACTCCAAAGATTAGACCCCACCGTGCCGCCCGTCCGCAACAAAACCCGAAACCGCGCGATCTGACCAGTCCACCCCCAGCTCCTTAGAAACCTCAGGCTCAACGTACAGCTACGCTTAAACTCAGCGCGATAAGCAAACAACGGCGGCAAACCACCCGACCCTCTAACCGCTTAAACACAGACCGCGAGCCTAAAACCCAAAAAAACCAACCTAACCTACCAAACCCTTCCCCCCACTCCCGCCATGCCCCACCACCTCCTTGTCTCCTTCCACGACTTCAAGCGAACCGTCGCCACTCAAACCACCACCGTCACCTAACACTCACACCGCTACTCATCGCCTGACCTACCCCCTCCCATACCGGACCCCAACCCACCACCCATTCCATCCCCCCACACACCCCCCTCACCAGCATAGTCCCATTCCCGCATCCATCCCCCCCCTAGACCACTCACTAACACGCACACTTACCCAACTCCCACCCTAAAGTACATCGGGATCCCCCCCCCGTCCACACACCCTAGCCGCCCAGCGCTCCACTCTCAAGCACAGCTCCCGTGCCCCCCGTGCCCGCCCAATGACCTCCAAACCCCCAAAACAGAACTGCCCCAAAACAACATACCTCTAACACCCCAACAACACAAAACAGACCTCCTGCAGAACCCCCAGACAAAAAACAGAACACAAACCCAAGAGAACAAACGCAACACAAACGAAAGAACGACTAAAACCTCCCACTCCACAAAATCACAAAAAGAAGATCCGACAACGTATACAAACAACCCACCATGCATCTAACATAAAATCAAAACGGTCACCAACCAATTCCTCACAACAAACAACTCAACAACGACACCGACTGCAGACGCAGCCAACCATAACGAACCACCGGAAACGACCCCAACCACCACACCCGCCTACCGCACATCACCACAGTACATAAAGCCGCCACACGGCCAGTCACGAACCAACACCCACACAACCAACACAACTACAAAACCCCTCAGACATACCATATAGACGATCCCGTAACAAACTAACACATGTAGACCACATAACTCTCCACCACACACACCGATAACCCCCATCCTCAGACACCACCTTCCACTTCGCTGGACCGCCTAACTCCCAACCCACAACTCCACAAGCCCGCCATTGAAGCTGACCCATACTGTAAAATCACTCCAACCCCCACACAGCCTAACACATACACATAAACCCTCAAGCGGAGCCCATTGACAAAACACCCGGCACAAAAAACCCCGACCTAACACCACTCCACTGCCGTCAACACAGCCAAACCCCCCGCAAACATTCACATCCCCCGTCAACACAGCGCAAACCTAAACTACAAGCTTCTAGGCACTCCCAAACGACCAAAACGCTCCCATCCCCCAAACTCCCCCCACACCGCAGCCCTCCCAAACGATACTACACAGGTCCAAAACCTCCACGACCCCAGTCGTGACTAACTGCACCCTACGCCACCCGCGTCCCCACCCCCCCTCCCCCCCCCAACCCCCTTTCCCCGCCTCACACACCCCAAACAACGACCATAAAAAAGATTAAAAGAAATTCTAGACCATCTCCCGACTTGCAAGATAGGTATTGTGTTTTAGATAAAACCAAGTTATTAAAAATGAATTTATGCTCGGACCACAAAAAATCGCCGTGTTGGATAGGTTGGTACGCCAGGAGCTCGATCACAGATCACTATCGACGCGGTAATAAGCGACGTGATAACCGATTTCTTACCATGGATGTTTAACGTTTTCGCGATCACAATGGAACACGCGTTAAAAGTTATCGATCGGGATTATTAAACGAGCGCATCAAGTCGCGAGCCATTTCTCGAGATATATCTTCTTCGCACATATCTTCTTTCAATCTTTCTCGAGTGCCGTATTGCATTTAGCCGGCGTTCGGCAAGCCAAATATTGAGAAAAGCAGTCGACATAATAAACAATCCGACACGCGCGTTGACTTTCTTGATTTGACGTTTGATGTTTAGCCGCGATATTTATTATCATCTATGGTGCTCGGCAACGCGAACGTGGTATGAACGTATGTTCATTGTGATCGGTCAAATGGCTAGCGTTAGCACGTGGTTAGCACGTTTTTAACTACGTCGATAGTTATCTGTGATTGAGCTCCAGGTACTGAAATATTTTCGCACGAAGATAAAAAATAAAACGAATAAATTCTTACCAGTAAATGTTTTTCAGACTTAACGTTCTTCGATAATAATCCTGACAGGATACAAAGTCAACCATGAGACTAAACTACAAACTACCGAAATACAAAAATATACTGAGTATATAATGTAGCTCAGTACGTCCTGACTTTAGCGATAACAAAGTGTTTTTATAGCTCTGTGGACACACTTGAACCAGCGAGTGAAATCTTCACTTAGGAAATTAGACATCAACGGTGGAAAGAAAAAAGTTAGCAAGCGACGTAACACGTGCAAAGGAAAATGTTACCGAGTGACATGATATTACTATGTCGCTTGGTATCATTTTCCCTTGCACCCATTATGTCGCTTTGTAACTTTTTCCTTTCAGCGTCGACATTAAGATGCAAATCTTCCAAGCGACACTTTTAGTAAATACTGAAAATCTTAGACAATTGGTTTTTATTCTAGTTACAATAAAGCATATGAAAGCATTATGAGAATAATAAACTTTTTTAATGTTGGCGTAAATAGGTACCTACTCAAAATCGTCTTATAGGTAAACATTCTTATGTTTTAGGGGACAGTAGTTTAATTTGGGACACCGTGTTAATAATAATAAATAATAATAATAAAAATGTATTTCGCATCATCGTTGATAGGTACATAGAAGAACAAAATTTTATACAAAAAGTAGGTAACTAAAAACACATCCCACATGAATAAATTGATACAGGAGGGGTTTTTAAATATTAACATTAAAATTTGTTAAACTTTCATGCAAATAATTGTGCATACAGAAAATCTCGATAATATACAGACTGTAACAGAACTCGATGTACAAGCGGGAAACTGGTGAATCTACATCGTATTGGAGACGATTGTGTTATATGATTTTTTAATATTTGATCTTGGAAAAAAAAAAAAATTCTTCTCACAAAAGTTTTCATAAGTAGGTATGGCAGATTAAGTAAAATTGCTCAAATTCTTATTAAAACACGTTTTTTCATTTTGTTTTCTTTATGGATAGTGTTAAATTTGAGTGAATACATGATATTTGATAACAATTTGCAAAAAAAAAAATCGAAAAAAAAAGTTTAACTTTGTACTCAATTTTTCTCGAAAACTAAGGGTCTAAAAAATTCTTAAAAATCGACTCCAAATATTTCGTAGATTCACTGGTTTCCCGCTTGTACATCGAGTTCTGTTACACCCTGTATATGTATTACGTATTTGTTGACTTTGTATCAATAACACAAGTTAATCAACATTGATTTTTTATTATTAATTTATTATTTATGGGGATGAAATACTATTACAACGTAGGAAGGTTAATGCTATTTCAAGTAACTAGATGGGTTCGGCTGGCGCTGAAGCGTAAGACTGATAAGTAATACAATACACGATCAAGGGCACGCCGCATTTGGTGTAGGTACCTACCAATGCACAGCCATATGCACCATTAGATGTGAACGAGGGAAGGGGAGGAGTAGGAGGTGGATTAAAATTTGTTAAGTACAAAACCGCTTAGTTTTTTTAAAAAAACGTAAATTTTAGTAGTAGGTAGGTACCAAGGTAATATTTTATTCGTAATTGGACTTTTGAGTTTTATTGTGTTACCTTTCATCGGTTCTAGTTATTATTCAAGTACCATCACGGAGGTATGTGACGTATGTGTGCCGTATGCATGCCTACTGCACGCATTATCCACAATCCACATTTTTTCTCTTGACAATAAACGTTAAAATCCCATCAAATGGCGGCCATGTCGCCTCCAGTGAGCAGGATGCGCGCGCAATAAAACTTTACGACCGCCATTTTTCAAGATGGTGGACGAGTGAAATTGGCGGGAAGCGAGCGTCCGTGTCCCTACCAGCCTATCAGCCTACGCTTGTGCGTGGTAAAAGGAAGCTGGGCCAAAATGATTCCTCAGAAAACAAATATAATATCTCAAGATTTGGAATACCTACTACTAGATGGTGCTTAGGGCACTGCATTGGTACACTTGAAACAATCTCTTATAATTTTTATGATCTCGTCGGAAATCGAACCTGTCCTGCGATTCCGGTCGTAAACCTAAACGTCACTAGACGCCCATTTCTCGCCGAACTGTCAAATCGCTGTCAAATCGTTTATCTCTAACCTTACTTATCCGACGAATTTGCTTCTCCAAAAATGTTGATCGTCTTGTGGAATGCATAGACCTTGACATAGAGATTCTACCCTACTTTGAAGCCAAAAATCCGATTCCGATTTTTGACAGTGACAGTTGAGTGACAGTTAAGGAAATCTGTAAAATGTCTTAAACCTTAGTAGAATCGCAGCGCTGGGACCTCTAAACGGATCAGCATCTCTAGTTGACAATATAAAATTAATGCTGAAATAATTATGTAGGTATCATTTTAGCCATAAGTAGGGATGAAAAAAATATCATATATGTAAGTATAAGTAAGTATATAAGTTATACACAATAAAAAATATAAGACATTGTTTTTGTCATAGCACCAAAGGACTTGATCCACCTTACATTATAAAAACTAATATTAAAAAATAAAAATATTACTTTTGGAACTACAGTTTATCGGGACAACACTGTTCTGAAAAATTTTTTGGTTTCCAGGTTTGTTGTAAAATTGTTTGTGTGAAATAAATAAACCTTGATCATACCTTTTTTGTATTTCACATTTCAATATCCAGTTAACATATCGCCTTTCTTTTACGAAGAATATCTGTCTCTTCTTAATTTGTTTAAGTTTTTAATAATACGATAATGATAATAAGTTCCCAAATACATATTGTACCTACAGAACAATCCTAAAGCCCCACATTACCTGCGTAAAAGTTTAGTAATTTGTCAATTCATGGATTACCTCTTTGATCTCGTGATCAAAATACACTCCTGACACCTGCCCAATCTGCCCATAGTTCTTCCTTCTACTCCAAGTCCTTTACAGTGCATGAGGCTCGACTATGGAATCAACTCCCAGATGCTATAAAGGAAGCCGAAACAATCACCTCCTTTAAAAAACGTCTGTAAAAACATTTTGTTCAGGCCAAAACTAAATTTTAGCTGAATACCTAGTATTTAGGTATTTTAATCTATAATAAAAGATAATAAGGCGTTCCTCAAATAAAATATGAAAATAAAATATTAATGTGTTTTACGGAGAGACCCACAATAAATCGCCATAAAGTGCATTTAATAAACTACCTGGCGGGTAAAGAGGTAATTCCTTACAAATACCTGTTATTTACATTATTTTAATTATGTTGGAATATTTACTTTGTGATTTATTTTATAAACTGTTTCTATAATGTTTTGGTGGTAAAACGGTGTTTTCCAGGAACAATTATTATGTTTGTGCGTTCCCTTAGTAATTTTATGTGAAAGGGTATTTATACACATACCTGGATATAATATTTTATTGTCAAAGGTGAGCTTAATGGATTTGGGGTAATGTTAATGCGGGAATTTTGGTAAATTATAAAAATGGTTATTATTATGTATTTAAAATCTTTCTCCAATATTGTTAATCCCTTATGAATTGTCAAATGTAGGTTTACAATTTGAATGCTTTTAACCCCACCACCTTTCCTGTTATTATGATTAAAATATGTGTATAAATACCCATATTAGTATTTTTTGGGTCAGTGTTTTTTGTTAATTGTCAGGAGCCGGAGTGCTCGCTGTTTGAAGATAGCGGAAGCTATCGGCAGTGTTTTTTGTTAATTGTCAGGAGCCGGAGTGCTCGCTGTTTGAAGATAGCGGAAGCTATCGGCAGTGTGTTTTGTGATATTTCAGGAGCCGGAGTGCTCTCTGTTTGAGGATAGCGGAAGCTATCGTGAGTGTTTTTTTGTGAATTTTCAGGAGCCGGAGTGCTCTCTGTTTGAAGATAGCGGAAGCTATCGGCAGTGTTTTTTGTGATTTTTCAGGAGCCAGAGTGCTCTCTGTTTGAAGATAGCGGAAGCTATCGTGAGTGTGTTGTGTTATTTTCAGGAGCCGGAGTGCTCTCTGTTTGAGGATAGCGGAAGCTATAGTTAGTGTTCAGTGTTAATTTACAGGAGCCGGAGTGCTCGCTGTTTGAGGATAGCGGAAGCTATCGTAGTAGTTAATTTTAAAAGGCCGAGTGCCACTAGTTTATGCTAGTTTTAAAGTATTATTTTTTAACCACGTTTAAACTTGTCTAACTAACGTTTCTAACTTCCTTTTAACTGTGTTCAATTGTCTGTATCTCGAATTTTCTGACATTTAATCTAATAAACAGTGTTAAAATCGAAAAGTGACTTTATCTACCCCCCGAAGACGGACGGACCCAGTCGACGACGAAGTGCCGTACCCCTGGAGTAAACAAAAGCTGGTCCTTCGAGAAACCGGATCGGTATCTTCAAGATGCAGTCGCGTTCGTCTGTCGGAAGTGATAATGGGAGCGTCGCCCGCGGGATGACGCCTTGTGAGCAATCGGCGGAAAAGTTGAGAGTGACCAGAATGCGATCACAGCTACGAATTGCTCAAGAAAAAGCAATGTTGGAGCTAGAGAATTCTAGAATAGAGCAAGAAAACGCTAAAATACAACAAGTAATAAATAAAAATAGGACTCAATTAGCTATATTAGCTGTTGAAGAGAGTCTTCTAGACGCTGAAGAGGACCACAACGAGATCATGAGAGGATCCTCCAGGATGTCTATCCGATCGATATCAGAGGGGAATATATCTAGAAATAGTCCCGATCGTGACCAGGAGCAGCTGCTGGAACAAAGCATTTTAACGAGGAATCAGGATGAACTCCGATTGCGGGAGGAGAGGCGGTTATATGATGACCGTATGCAGAGCTTTGAGAGACAAGGTCCCTCAATATCTCGCCCACCAGCACAACAGGAGGAGTGGCGTACAACGAGCGCGGGGCGGGAGCCCTGGCAGCAGACGGAGTTCCCAGGCGGCCAACCAGCTCAGGAAAGTGCAGCCCAGGGAGAGGCGGCACCTACCGCCCGCGCCGCGTGATGAAGCTCACGGCGGCCAACAACGCATGGAGAACTACTCTCAGCCGATCGTGATGGACGAGAATCGTTTCGCGGATACTTTAGGTAAGGCATTATCTCTTTATTCCGCCAAACCTAAGGCTGAAGACTTGCCCGTGTTTTCAGGAAATCCGATGGAGTGGGTCTCTTTCAAAAACATTTTTCATAATACGACTGAATATCAAAAAGTTAAAGATGCGGAAAATTTGTATCGCCTACAGAAAGCTTTAAAAGGCGAGGCGCGCGAGTCGGTCTCGGCGCTTTTGATGTCACCCCGAAAATGTTAGGGATATAATCATTACTTTGGAAAATCTTTTCGGAAACACGGATATTATAGTACAAAAAACAATTAAAGAATTACGTGAATATCCCAAGTTAAATGAAAATATGGGCTTTGATGGAATTCTGCGCTTTGCGTGTAAAGTTAAAAATTTAGTTTCATCGTTAAAAGCGTTTAACAAGATAGGGCACCTTCATAATCCTGATTTGCTATCTATTCTTGTATATAAACTTCCTAATAATGTTAAAGGATTATGGATGTCTGACAGTAATAGACAGTTTAGTGAAGAACCGGTACTTTGCTACTTATCGGCGTGGCTAGAGGAATTGGTAATAAAATCTAAAAGTTCGGGTCTTAATTATGATCCTGTCACCCGAGATGATAAACACAGTAGAACAGTTAATCTACCGGATCTACCCTATAATAAATATCGTAGTAATAATACCAAGTATAGGAAGGAAGGGCAATTCAGAACATATGCGTGTAATAGTACATCACAAAAGCGGTGTTTTAAAGGATGTAAAACAAATATCGAGCACGATATTTGGAATTGTTCAGGGTTCAAAAAATTGTCGGAAGACCAAAGATGGGATCTCGTAAAAGACAACAAACTCTGTTTTCGGTGCCTGAATAAAGGGCACTCATTCGGTAAGTGTCCAGTTAAACTCAAAAATTCCAGTCAAAAGTATCATTATCTACTTAGAAAAAGTCGAGTTGTAATAACTGAGGAGGCAGGTAGCGAAAACGATGCTAATGAATTAGTAACCAATACACGGGAGAATAATAGGGTGCTGTTAAAAATTGTTCCAGTTACGGTTTATGGCCCATCAGGTAGTGTAGATATTGATGCTTTATTGGACGACGGGTCAACTGTGAGTTTACTGGAGCAAAATATAGCTGAACTTATCGGTGTTAGTGGGCCTGTGAATAATCTTACCCTTCAAGGTGTAAGTAATATGAGTTCTAGTTTCGACTTCTATGATGTTAAAAATTTAAGAGTAAAAGGAAAAAATGAATGCGATACATTTACAGTAAATGTTAGGACAATCACTAAGTTAGAATTACCGAAACAAGTAGGGATACCCAAAGAATACGTCGATAAATATCCACATATGGAAAAGGCTCCGTATATTTACGGCCACGCAAGACCGCGTATGCTTATCGGCCAAGATAATTGGCACTTAATTATTTCGAGAAAGATTAGACAAGGCCCGCGAAATACTTTGTCTCTTTCGTATACCAAATTAGGTTGGGTAGTATTGGGACACGTCTCAGCTTCTCAGGAAACAAAAGGACGTGAAATTAGTTGTCATATTTCAGTAGAACAGAATAAAGAATTACATGAACTAATAAAAGATAGTTTTAAAATAGATGATGCCGGAATAACATCGCAACCGCGCGAATTTGTAACGATGATAAGCGTGCTTATTCAATTTTGGAGAAAACCACTCGTTTAAAAGAACGGTGTTGGGAAACTGGGTTGTTTGGAAGGATGACAATAATTATTTTCCGGATAGTTTTCCAGTAGCAGAAAAAAGATTACATAATTTAGAAAAGCGTATGGATAACGATGCTGATCTTTCTAAGGCGTATTGCGATAAAATGAATCATTATATAAGTATGGGTTACGCGGAAAAAATAACAATTGACAACATACCCGAGGATAAACGATGGTACTTGCCCCATTTTGCAGTTTATAACCCTAACAAGCCAGGCAAGTTAAGGTTAGTTTTTGATGCTGCAGCCAAAAAACAGAGGAGTGTCATTGAATGATAGACTCCTAACAGGTCCTGATCTTGACAATTCACTGTTAGGAATGATATTTAAATTAGGCAATATACAGTAGCTTTCACGGCAGACATCCAAGAGATGTTTTTACAAATTAAAATAAAAGAAGAGGACGTTCCTTGTCAGTTATTTTTATGGCGAGGAATGGATCGTGATTCTCCTCCGAGTATTTATGCAATGAAGTCAATGATTTTGGTGCTAGATGCTCACCTTGCTCTGCACAATATGTTAAAAATAAAAACGCGGAGAGATTTGCTATAGAATATCCAGAAGCTGTTGAAGCGATTGTTAACAAAACATTACATGGATGATTTTTTTAATAGCACCGATGACGTGCTTGAAGCGAAAGAGATAATAAGGCAAGTTCATTACATTCACAAACAGGGTGGATTTAATATAACGAGCTGGGCGACAAACCATCCGGAAGTATTAAAGTCAATACCCTTAGCAAATAGAACCCAACAAACAGTTAGTTTTGAAATAAAGGAACAGGCACCGAGAGTTGAAACGTTACATACGTTACTACTGGAAGCAGAGAACATCGTAAACAGCAGACCCCTAACTCACGTCTCCTTAGATAACAAAGACTTTGATAGTCTGACGCCGAATCATTTTTTATTAGGCTATAATTTATGATTCCCCAAGTGTTGGAATATTCCACAAACAGGAATTGTGTTTAAAACGGCAATGGAGAATAGCGCAATGTTTCGCCGACCAGTTCTGGAGTAGGTGGGTGAACGAATATTTACCGACATTGGTAAAACGTTCTAAATGGCACAAAAGAGTACCACCAATTAAAGTAGGCGATGTAGCTATTCTCTGTGATAATAATCTGCCACGTAATACGTGGCCGAAAGGAATTATCACTAAAGTTTATTCAGGATCCGATAATCAGGTGCGTGTCGTAGAGATAAAGACAAGTGCAGGGTTTATCGCAGACCGGCAAGTAAAATTGCTGTGTTAGATGTAAATTAAATTTAGTTTTAACTATTAGTGAACCTTTGTTCACGGGGAGAAGTATGTTCAGGCCAAAACTAAATTTTAGCTGAATACCTAGTATTTAGGTATTTTAATCTATAATAAAAGATAATAAGGCGTTCCTCAAATAAAATATGAAATAAAAATTAATGTGTTTTACGGAGAGACCCACAATAAATCGCCATAAAGTGCATTTAATAAACTACCTGGCGGGTAAAGAGGTAATTCCTTACAAATACCTGTTATTTACATTATTTTAATTATGTTGGAATATTTACTTGTGGATTTATTTTATAAACTGTTTCTATAATGTTTTGGTGGTAAAACGGTGTTTTCCAGGAACAATTATTATGTTTGTGCGTTCCCTTAGTAATTTTATGTGAAAGGGTATTTATACACATACCTGGATATAATATTTTATTGTCAAAGGTGAGCTTAATGGATTTGGGGTAATGTTAATGCGGGAATTTTTGGTAAATTATAAAAATGGTTATTATTATGTATTTAAAATCTTTCTCCAATATTGTTAATCCCTTATGAATTGTCAAATGTAGGTTTACAATTTGAATGCTTTTAACCCCACCACCTTTCCTGTTATTATGATTAAAATATGTGTATAAATACCCATATTAGAGTATTTTTGGGTCAGTGTTTTTTGTTAATTGTCAGGAGCCGGAGTGCTCGCTGTTTGAAGATAGCGGAAGCTATCGGCAGTGTTTTTTGTTAATTGTCAGGAGCCGGAGTGCTCGCTGTTTGAAGATAGCGGAAGCTATCGGCAGTGTGTTTTGTGATATTTCAGGAGCCGGAGTGCTCTCTGTTTGAGGATAGCGGAAGCTATCGTGAGTGTTTTTTTGTGAATTTTCAGGAGCCGGAGTGCTCTCTGTTTGAAGATAGCGGAAGCTATCGGCAGTGTTTTTTGTGATTTTTCAGGAGCCAGAGTGCTCTCTGTTTGAAGATAGCGGAAGCTATCGTGAGTGTGTTGTGTTATTTGTCAGGAGCCGGAGTGCTCTCTGTTTGAGGATAGCGGAAGCTATAGTTAGTGTTCAGTGTTAATTTACAGGAGCCGGAGTGCTCGCTGTTTGAGGATAGCGGAAGCTATCGGTAGTTAATTTTTAAAAGGCCGAGTGCCACTAGTTTATGCTAGTTTTAAAGTATTATTTTTTAACCACGTTTAAACTTGTCTAACTAACGTTTCTAACTTCCTTTTAACTGTGTTCAATTGTCTTATCTCGAATTTTCTGACATTTAATCTAATAAACAGTGTTAAAAAATCGAAAAGTGACTTTATCTACCCCCCGAAGACGGACGGACCCAGTCGACGACGAAGTGCCGTACCCCTGGAGTATACACATTTCCTATCTATTCCTTAAATTTTATACCTGTTTTTACCTTCCTTCTATCCTAGGCAGACATTGAGTGTGATATTATATGTGTGTATGTACTAAAAAAAGAGTTTCCTGTTATTGCGTTTACGGTAAATACCTGCATTACTTTATTGCCTTGGTTGGTTGGAAGAAATTGCCAATTAGGCAATAAACCCGTCAATGTACAAAACTCTGTGCAAAAAGCCAAATAAAATAAATACCTAAATAAGAATTTATTTAATTATTTACAGAATCAGAAAACAAATAAATATATTAAATTAATATATATATTAAGTGATGTTTATTATTTTACTAATAAATTAATTATATACCAAGACCATTTACATATATTATGATGTACATTCATTATAATATTATATCAACTAAAAGAAGCCTCTGGTAACTCTAGTTGTATAATTACACAATAACCAACAGTTTAATGAGATGAGTAAATATTAATGTTTTAGCTCTTAACGTAGAGAGCAGATAAAGATCTATATACAGCGAGCATCTGTTTACATCATTACGAACATTAATTTGTAGGATACGAAATAATTATGCAACATTAACTACACTATGTAATTATTATTCCCTCAGCCAATGACAACTGGCAGAAAATCTCTTCTGATCTCTGATTCAATATTATTTAATAATCAATAGGTTAATATTTGTATCTAACTGTGGAAAATTTTTATTAAATGTGTAATGGAAACTCCACCACGTGAGTAACTTTCCACAAACGTATTCCTCGATTTTCTCCCTGGAATTTATCATCAGAGCGATAATTTTTTTATACATTTTATATATCTCCTTTACAAATAAAATATTTAAAAAAATAAAGCGATACAAACACGCATCTGGTTTCAGGGAGAAAATCGAGGAATACGTTTGTATGGGAAGCGGCCTCGAGTCACGTGGTAGTTTAAAATTTTAACAGTTAAATGTTTAATTTAACTATTCATTTCAAAAGCAATAGCGATTATAAAATTAGTTTAACTTACAATTTTATGCTAAACGTTATAACGAATATACAATTTTTAATACTCAAAATGGTTTACATACATTTAATTACTGAATGTTTAGACTAACAATATTAACATACCTACAACATTTTGGGCGTGTTCAAATACTTGTACACAAATCTGGATTTAAGACGGGAGTAAGTATATATTTCAAATATCCATATTCCTGAATTTGAAAGAATTCTACCTCATCTTTGTAGGGATATAAAATGAAATGTTAACATAATTTAATACCGAAAGTTTAGGTTAACATACAATTTAATTCTAAAAGTTCAGATTCATACAATTTACTTCTGAAATCTTTGATTAACATACAATTTAATAACGAAACATTTGTGAACATGCAATTTGAAAAAATTAAGTTAATGTTGAAATTTTCTCATTAACCTACAATGTAATCATAGAAGTTCTGGTTAGCATATATATGTACAGTTTATCCTGATTTTCAAATGTATTTAAATATTTTAGCGTAAACTTAAATATTCTAAGGAAAGTATATTTTACTTGATTATTAATTTGTTGTTTTCTATTCGAATGTAATAAAAAATATGCATTTCAATTTTTTTTAAATATAAATAAGGGAAATGGCACGTGTTTCAATACAATTACTTAAATCGGTTTAGTAGTAATTAACATTTTGTTGGTTCATAAAAATTTTCGTGTCGGTTTAAACAGATGTTTCCTCAAATGAGAATAATATTTACAAGAATAAAATTACACGCTTAGTAAAATCTTGAATCCCCTTTTCAAATATTCATCAAAATGTTTTTTGTGAAAATTTTTAATCTCAATAATAAATCAAAATTCTTCTGGATTAGAGATAATTACAAACAAATGTGTTATTTCATTCGATAAAAACATTCTTTTATTATGGTAGGTACATAGTCAAAAGTGAAAAAAATATTATTCTTCAAAACTCGAAACAAATATACAGATTGATAAAGCTATAATACAAATTTATAATATTGGTAAAATAATATACTTATCTAAGTTAAAATTTGAAATTGCACCTTATCTTTGATTGGAACCATAAAAAAAAATAGCTGGTACAAAATGTTAAAAAGCTCTTTTAACTTGTAACTTTTTACAACTTGTTTTTGAATAAGTCTATTGTAATGTAACTTAATAAATGTACATTTGATGCAATGTAAATTAATGTAATTGTAATGTAACTTAATAAATGTATTTTGATGCAATGTAAATGCCATCAGGCGTATATGTGCTAATAAATAAATAAATAAATACGCTCGTAAAGCTCAAAAGGGATAAACAAAGCTTATGAAAAACTTTAAATCTTTGAAATGTATTATATTAAATTGTTTATGAAAAAACTATGAAGCAATAAGCTTACAGCTTTATAAAAAGCACTGGCAAACGTCGAAAAAACTTCTTAATGTTGAAATTTTTGAAAAGCTTGAAAATAATTTTATATTGCTCTTAAAAAGCTTACAAAAATCTGAAAAGTCTTTAAAAATCTTTCCAAAGTCTAAAAAAGGCGAAAGAAGTTTGTTGTTTAATTTTAAGATAATTTGGTGAGAATCTAGAGCTTTAGGCATTACTCCATCATCGAAAATATAGGTGAAGATATTTTCAGAAAAAATATTTTGTTTATTAAAACTATTTTTAATGCATATGGGGTAAATACATCTTCTTTAAATCCATTAAAATCTGAGATTTTTATATTGCAATCAAACGACGTAACAGGATGTTTAAGCAGGACAATTTAATTACAAATATTATAATTCCACAATAAATTCTAAGCTTATGTTTATTTACGTTATTACGCTATTAAAATACCCTTATGACATAATTAATAAATAATTTACTTAATGGTGCACTTAATAATGTATTTAAATTGCAATTTACGAATTTCCTATTTAAATTTACCGGTTTTAAGAAAATATGGTTATCCTTA
The DNA here is from genome assembly GCA_022494985.1 of Micrasema minimum. Classification (NCBI taxonomy): domain Eukaryota; kingdom Metazoa; phylum Arthropoda; class Insecta; order Trichoptera; family Brachycentridae; genus Micrasema; species Micrasema minimum. The sequence continues at coordinate 13,413 of JAGVSP010003601.1, read as the reverse complement.
TACCTTTGAGTTTTTACATTAACATTATTCAATTCAATTCTCTACTGCTAAGTTTTTCCGATGAATCCAGCAAGCACTATAAATAAACAGAATATTTTTGGATGAACCAAAAAGTAAAAGACTGTTAGGATAAACCACAAACCTTCAAGAATTTGAATTTTTGTGGTCCGTAATGAAAAAACCTGTTTGTGAAGAAGAAAAAACTTTACCAAGGACTAAAAACCTTCTAGGAAAACCTTCAATCGTACCTATTCAATGAATACTTTAATGTTTTTGAATTCTAATGAATTCGCCAGAGAATTTTATGTTTATGATCCACTATCTACATATATCGCATGCTTAATGGAACATAAAAGAAGGTTTTGTTATGAAACGACATCCTACTTATTGACGCATAAAATTGATACTTATTAATAACTAATCGTAATTGCTTGTATTTTTGACGTTTGTTAAAGTATTGATCAGATGATGGCGCTCACAGACTTATAGGTACAGAGATGATGGCGCTTATAGAGATGATGGCGCTCATAGACTAAAGCCCGCTTTATATGGGACAGTTTCTTGTTCAGAAAACTACACAGTTTCTTGTTCAGAAAACTGTGCAGTCTGTCAAACTTCTGTCAAAAGACACGCTAAATATGTGTATTTTTGAAACGCGATTGTAAGTTATTATCGTATGTTAGCTCTCAGGAAATTGTTATATTTAGCTAATAATGTAAATATGTTATTGGTTTTTTACGTATTCAAAAGCATACAATAAACCAATGTCTACTTAAACGTTTACATAAAAAACATTGACTGTTATGTCAGCTTAAATCTGACACCAGGTCTGACACTACATGCACACAGTTTTTCATGCAGTATTTAGCTTTATACGGGACCGTTTTTCAGACTGCACAGAAAACGGACCGTAGTAAACTGTCCAGAAATATAGCGGGGCTTCCCCCTAATAGGTTTATCCTAATAGTTTAGCATTAAAAAATAATATGAAATGCACAAGATCTTACTTTTCCTCTGAAATTTATGAAAACTAATTTGGTCTATCTTTATTTTAATTTTAAAGTATGATTATGCATTGTACATATTCGTGTGTTTTCTCAATAAATAAAATATTTAGCCAATAAAACATTTTTTATTTTATTTACTTTAAGAAACGAAAAGCAGGTATTAAGATAACCTACAATTAAAAAATTCGTGCTTGTAAAACACTTAGATTTTCTTTACATGTAAAAACTGCAATTTTATTTTGTATAAAAAAGCATAGTCATTATTGTAAGAGTAGGCATTATAATTTGACATCTGGAAATAATATGAAAAATATAGTATACTGTGTCAAATAGTATATTTTGTGTCAAAATAATAACGGGAAAAACAGCATTAGATGTCTCATTGAATTAAAAAAATATTTGTGATTCTCGAAAACCGGATAATAATGGTAATTTCAATTTTATGTGTGATTTATTTCAAATCAAGGTTTATTATTTTTAGGAAAATCCCGCCACAATTATTATACTTGCGTAGATAAAGCGAATGTGATTAGATTCATATAATTTTATAATTATTTCATTTTTAACACGAATTTAGGTTTTTTTACTACTTATAGATAAATACTGTAGTGTTTAAATAGCAAACAGTTTAACTTTAAGTTTTTTGGAGTTTAACTTTTACTATGTAGGTACTTAATTAGTCTATGTAAATAGTTTATTAATTAGTGGCAAAAATAATAATAACAAAAGCTTCGTCAGAACCTTGAGGAGTGTAATAATCTTTAAAAACGAATAAATCTTTTTTATATTTTTATTTATATCCCTACTACGAATCAAGAATCATCCACCAGCGAGTTGAACGCGCCATCTATGCATTGATATTTTTAAAATATTTTTTACTTAATAATACCTACCTAAATACACAAACGAGTCTCGATACAGAAACATAAAATATGGAAATGAAGCTCAAAGTTATAAAAACGAGGATTAAAATGTTGTCCGATTGTAAAAAAATCCAAAATGCATGTTAAACAGTTACAAATCGCCTTTTTCCGTAATAAAAACACCTAAATATGATAATTTCCATAATGGTTTCGGCCATCAGACAGAAATCTAACAATTCAGCTTAGGAAACCCATCAAAGCGTCCTAACAATGGGTTTTAGAATTCAAACGAGGCAATATGTTATCGTGGGTCCAGCAATTCTATGGAGAAGCATGAAAATAAAGCATTTGGAACTCAAGGTGAGTCGTGTGGGAATCAGAAACAACCAACATGAAGCACTTCCTAAATTAATGACATTGACCTTGTGTTTTAAAAACACAAAAACCAAAGCACATATTTTGAACACGAGAGGCAAACTACAGTAACTACAAAAATATATATTTTACAAGTGTTTAACTTACTTGGTAGAATTCCATTTTAGTAAATGTATCAAATACAGGGTGGAACAAAACTCGATGTACAAGCGGGAAACTGGTGAATCTACATCGTGTTTGGAGACGATTGTGTAATGACTTTTTAAACTGAGCTTGAAAAAAAAATTTCTCACAAAATGGCAGATTGAGTAAAATTGCTCAAATTATTATTAAAACGCGTTTATTAATTTTGTTTTCTTTATGGATAGTATTAATTTGACTAAATACGTGATATTTGATAACAATTTGCACTAATTTTTTTCGAAAACTAAGGGTCAACTAAAAAAAAAAAAATCTACAAAATTGACTCCAAACATAATGTAGATTCACTGGTTTCCCGCTTGTACGTCGAGTTTTGTTACACCCTGTAGATACATTTACTGATATATTTAATACTGTTACAATTTAAAATATGTATTATCAAATAAATATTGCGTGTATTAAAAAGTTCTTTGGGTTCAAATCCCGACAGTATGTTCAGCACTGCGATCACCAACGTACATGCAGATAATATGACAGCAATAGTTAATATTATTATGAAAGATATTTTAATGATTGACGTCATATACGCGTCACAACTGCGATATATCTACATGTAGATGTAGATACGTTGGTGATCATAATGCAGGTGAATATGAAGTGGATTTCTTACAAAAATATTTCTTATGTGATACCTTGGACTGGCACTGAAGTATAAGACGATCATCTCACCAAGATTCGTTTCACTTGGTGTACTAATGCTGTGATCTATGCTGCACCAGTACAGTAAGGGAGATAGAGAGATTGCGAGAGAGAGAGAGAGTTCACGTTCACTTTAAATAATTATTGTAATAATGACATCTTTAATTTATTGCCCTGTGCCCCTCACGCGCCAAATTTTATTTCACCTGGCGCTGTCTGGCGGCAAACTGTAATTTAATTATGTAGGTACATAAAAGCGTCGGCAAATAAATGAACCTACATTCGTGTGTACAAATATACTATACATACATGGTGTAACAAAACTCGATGTACAAGCGGGAAACCAGTAAATCTACATAATATTTGGAATCGATTTTGTAGATTTTTTATTTTTTATTTGACCCATAGTTTTCGAGAAAATTGAGTACGAAGTTGATTTTTTTTTTCGATTATTTTTTTCTAATTGTCATCAAATATTATGTATTTAGTCAAATTAATACTATTTATAAAGAAAACAAAATAAAAAATTGCATTTTAATAAGAATTCATGCAATTTTTCTTAATCTGCGGTGCTCTTCAGGAGTTTTTTGAGAAAAAAAACAATATATTTTCAACTTCGATTAAAAAGTCATATACATTCCACTCCAAATGTGATGTAGATTCACCAGTTTTCGGGTTGTACTACGAGTTTTGTTACACCATGTATGTATTTTATGTTAATTTCTAACCGCGCCGTGTTTTTAGTAATTAGGAGATATATTTTTGTCACTTTAACATTTGACACGAAGTGAATTTACGTAAATAATTTATTATTTTTAAACGCCCTTTTGGGGATACTAATCTAACTATTTTTTTAATATAAATTGGGAACTATCAATTAAGTTGATTATTTAAAATGCTATTGCTATCGAGAGTAAAAAAAAAAAATGCACGTTAATAATCTGCGTTCTCAGGATACATACATTTGAAAAAAGCTCCCGGCTAGAGTACAATCTTCTATTAGGATAATGACACAATAAAACGATTTAAGCTCTACATTAAATGTTCAAATAATTTAATTCAACATAAAATTTAAAAAATATTGCTAAAAATAACTGCATGACTACTACTAAGTAAAGTTCCCTTATCCGCACCCAATGGTCCATAGGGTACTGCATTGGCATACCTAGTGCAGTGTATCTTGATCATTTTACTACACGAAGGTAAGATGATCAGTCTTACGCTTCAGTGCCAGTCCGAGGTTACTGCATTATTAAAATATTTTTTATAAAAGAAAAACAAATAAAAATGGTGGTTTGTACCTAAAGCAAAATAAAAAGGCCATAATGTTACATCGGTTTTAGTACTTTTTCACCATCGACCAACACTGATAAATCAATAATTTTGAAGAAAACCTTGTTGTATACCAACAATACACCATTATACGTTCTACCACCTACTTATATTTTATATCTTTTCCCACTCAAACACCTTAATTTTCAAACATGAAACAAAAATATTTAACCTTTTAATTACATTTTTATCTATTTAAGTTCACTACTAACCCTAAAAATACACATGAATATATTATTTAAAAATAAATGTAATTAGATAGTTTTAAAGGAAAAATTTTAACGGATATTTAGTGAAAAATTCCGAATAAATCTTAATCATAATTTTTTTTTTTTTTTCATATAGTTTTTTTGAAAAATCAACTATTTTTAAATGTTTTTGATATTTTAATTATATCGGTAATATATTTTTGGTTTTATAATATCGTGTTTCTAATGTTCTTTAGTCCGCCTCGTAGCATAGTGGTAGCGCATTTGGCTACCGTGCCTGAGGTCGCGGGTTCGATTCCCGTAGGGGGTCAACATGAAATATTTATTTACATGAGATTTTCATATTTATATTTCATGTGTGATACCTTGGACGTGCTGAAGCGTAAGACTGATCATCTTGCCTTCATGTAATAAAATGATCAAGATACACTGCACTTGGTTTTACCAATGCAGTGCCATATGCACCATTGGGTGCGGATAAGGGAAAGTAGTGTTTCTAATGTAAATTAAAGTAATGTTTGTAATGTAATAGACGACATCAAAAGTACTGCAGGATCCAGATGGCAGCTCGACGCCCAGGACAGAGAGCAGTGGACTAACATGAGGGAGGCCTATATTCAGCAGTGGATGAACAATGGCTGAGAAAGAAGAAGAAGAAGAAGAAGAAGAAGAATGTCGTGTTTCAATACATACTACCGTGTCTATTGTCGTTATAAAATTTGATGGCCAAACAATGTAGGTACCTAAATAAGACAAATGGATCAATTAATTACTTATTTATTCACATCCGTATGATATATTTAACGATAATAATTATTGTGATTGCTAGTCCAGACAGTCAAATAAGTAACTTGAATAACTTCATATTAGTCGAGTAATAAATCAATCATATTTGGTTTATTGTTTTTTCAGTTCGCATAGTAATTAAATTTATTGGAGGTCAAAAATACCGCTCTCAAAGCATATAAATACTATCCCCCTATTCACCACTTTATCTCACTAAATAGACTGGACTTCAAAAGTAATTTAAGTGGTGGATTTTTGGCACTACACTTTTTTTTTTTATTTTTCTGTAATGCTGTCAGCACAATATGTTCACACGTGTTTTGGTTTTGTTAATTTTCATAAACATACACGTTATGAAAGTCTTTTACATAATAAAAACTAAAAGCAACATACACTCAGCGCAGTGCTCGCGAAAAGAAAGAAAAATTTGAAACTAGCATAAATTTAAATCGTAATCAATAAAAATTAAGAACTTTTATTAAAATAGTAGACTAACTAACTAGCTAACCATCACGCCATTTCCCCGAAGTGGTAGGGCAGAGAGGATAGAACGCCACACCACTCTGTCCTGGCATACTTCTCTTGCTTCCTCCACATTCATAAATCTTCTCATGCACGCACGTCGATTATTCCGACTTCTTACATGCCCACATTCAAGCACTTGTTTTACTTGATCATGCAATGTCTTTCTCGGCCTTCCTCGACTTCTACATCCAGGCACAGTCGCATCATATATTTTTTTAGCCGTTCTTTCATCATCCATTCGCTCTACATGACCGAACCAACGTAAAAGAACTTTCTTAATTTTGTCGATAATGCTTATTTCAGCCTTGCATTCTGCTCTAATTTCAACATTAGTCTATCATACATAGTTTTACCACGCATTCGCCTGAGAGATCGCATTTCAACTCCATTCAATCTACTTTCATCCTTATTTTTCCAACTCCATGCTTCGCTTCCATACATAAGGGTTGGTACCAGAACTCCATTATGCACTGCCAATTTAGCGTCTTTTGATAAGCACTTAGATACTACCAAGATAGTATATTCCTATATATATATAATACATATTATATAAGTTTATAAAATAAATTAATAAAGTATCTGGACACGTATTTGCACATTAATATGTACCTATTTTGTAAACATTTGAAATACAAAGCAATATTTTCTATCACGTCGTCGAACTTCCCTTTTCAATTATATTTAAAATTTTAATGATGCTAAATTTATAAAAGATTTATCTTTTCCTGTGAAAGATCTAGGTATCCTTTCACAAACTTTCAAGAAATGTGTGAAACATTACTTCCTCTCCATTGATTGCCAATTACTCAATCAATCTTCTTGTATTTTGTTTTAAACATTTTATAGTTACTGCTGAACGATTTTATACACATTTTTAGATGAAAAATACGACCTATCGTCGCGTCGACAACGAACATTCACCCTATGTAGTAGATTTTACGAAAATAAGTCAACTAAATATCCCGATCGGTAGAGTACGATATTACTCATTAACTAACCAACCCGCCATTTCTCTAAAGGGGTAGGCAGAGAGGAAAGAATGCCACACCACTCTGTCCTGGCATACTTCCTTCGCTTCCTCCACATTCACATGTCAGAATGTCTATTTTCAAGTACTTCTAATACTCAATACTTATATAATATTATTATAAAATACCTATGCTATTAAATTAAATACACGATTGCGTTATTTGCAAAACACAACTAAATTTGTTATGTAAGTCTGTTTTAGATGTTGGCGGCCTCCGTAGCGTAATGGCTAAGACGCTGGACTCACGATACGGAGGTTTCGGGTTCGATTTCCGGTGAGAACACAAAAATAAAAAGTGATTTTTCTCAAGCCTGTGTGTTTGTAACGTTGTTCCCCTCTGTAATTGGGCCTCCTGGCCCGTTGAGGTGGTTAAATAAAAAATAAAAAATAATAAAGATGCCAATAAATAATTTTCAGTTGTTAAAGGCACCTACAATTGAGGATTTTCACGGTAACCGCATTTTGCATTTTTACAACAAACGATACGATTAGGTACTTATCTTTTACGAGGTGTAAATTTATTTGGTATTTTCAAAACCACAATTGTCGTTAGATATGAAGATAAAGACTAGTGGTTTGGTTAAACACTATCTTAAAAGCGTTTTTGTACCGAATATAATGCATTTTTATTAATGATATTTTAAAGATATATTTTTTGTCATTCTCAACAATCAGTTAACGTATTTAAAAATATTGTAGGGTCCTACTTATATTTATTTATTTTATATGGTTTTATGAGTATGACGAAAAAAGTGGCAATAAATTAATGAGGAATTTAAATGCTACGTTCTTCAATAACCATTTTATTTTCATGTATTTTTCTCGAATAAATAAACAGTGCGCACAGTTATTACTTATCTCCATTAAATTTATTTTTTTAATGTTAAACTTTGTGAAAATCATGGTTAGTATTTTATCCTTATTATCTGTACATCCTTATTAACATAGATACATTTCCCTTTCTAACGCAGTGATATAAATTTTTTGTTTACCAATTTTAAATACAGAAATATGTAGTATTCGAAATTTAATATTAATAATAGGTTTGCTAATCGTTTTTTGTTTGTTTGCTATAACTGTTATTTTCTGCCAGCTACGGCTATATAATAAATGATAAATTTGACACTGAATTCATGAATATTTTCGTAATCTATGATATTGTTAACATAAATCTCTATGATTTATAAATTACTTTATGATTTGTGGGTACCCTATTTGGATGTAAAAAATAGACCACTTAGCTATGATTATAGACCAAGTTTGGCAGAAATATCGTGGGTCGATAATGTCCGCTGTGGCCCTGGGTTCACTTAGAACATGGTTCCTTGTGAATAGAACAACAAGCTAAACTTCTAAACAATGAAAAGAGTTCTTAGTTTATAAAAAAAAATGTAAATAATTAAATGATTTATTGACCAGAATATAACAAGTACCGATGCTTTACTGGTTGTTCGACGTTATTGTTTAGTCCTTTATTTTGGAAATTATTGTAAAATACGGCTAAGATTCAGGACCGTTGTTTCTTTGAATCGCTGAATATTAAATTTCGCGAGCCAGGAACCCTATGCTTGACTAAAGCTATCTTTATATGGCGCAGTTTACTACACAGTTTTCTGTGCAGTCTGAAAACGGTCCCGTATAAAGGTAAAACTGCATGAAAAACTGTGTGCTAGTGTCAGATTTAAGCTGACATGACAGTCAATGTTTTTTATGTAAACGTTTAAATAGACATTGGTTTATTGTATGCTTTTAAATACGTAAAAAAACAATAACATATATACATAATTAGCTAAATATACAATTTCCTGAGAGCAAACATACGATAATAACTTACAATCGCGTTTCAAAAATACACATATTTAGCGTGTCTTTTGACAGAAGTTTGACAGACTGCACAGTTTTCTGAACAAGAAACTGTGTAGTTTTCTGAACAAGAAACTGTCTCATATAAAGTGGGCATAAGTCGCATGTGACACTTTGGAATGGCGAATAATCTACGGTACAAAATCTCTCGCCATTCCGAAGTGTTCCATGCGACTTTCAGTCCAACATAGAGCCCCAGGACAGAACTAGATGACGTGGAACTGATTTTAGAAAACGCACGGGTACAGGCATCGAGGCATCCATATGATCCACATAGGGAGCGGGTGTAAAATGATGAAGATACTCGTGTTCTACTCAAATACATGATTGATAAATATACATATTTAAAAAAAGTATTCGAAATTTAAAATTCTATTCGAATCATAGATAAAAGCCAAATTAGATGGGTAACAATTTTCCTGCTAAAAAGAAAAGCTTTGCAGCCTTCATTCTTAATTCAAAAATTCATTAGCGAATCAACCAATGCGATATTCAACCATTCCGAACACATAAAAAATCAAAGAATCGTAATTCCATTCAAAATTCATACATTTACATTCATTCAAACACAGGCAGTTACATAAATAAATGAAGTTACATAATTTACAATGTAACATACAAATTATACATACGGTCAAGGTCAGTGAACATAAATAGCCTAATCTAACGTAACAATGTATTATTCATACTTCATTCTTTATACATAGATTATTTTTTTCTTTTTCTTTTATTTTATTATTTTTTATATTATATTTAAACTTTCCCTTATCCGCACTCAATGGTGCATAGGGGACTGCATCGGTAATCGGTATACCAAGTGCAAGGTATCATGAAATATTAATAATAAAGTCGCATATAAATAAAATATTACAAAAGAGCGAAAATTATGATATCTTAATGAAATTAGTCAGATTTGGCTACATGAAATATTTATTTACATGTGATTTCCATATTAATATTATTTCATGTGTGTGATACCTTGGACTGGTTCTAAAGCGTAAGAATGATCATTTTTTATTTTTTATTTATTTAATTTTGTTTACGGACTTAAGTCCATTTCAAACATAAAATTATTCTAACACATATACTCGTATACACAGGTACAATTAAAATAAGATACAATTAAGGAAATAAAAGCTAGGACAAAATTTTAAGTATACATTTATTAGAACTACCACGAGACAAGATCAGCGCTTCGATTCTGTAAGTGACACTGCACTTGGTTTACCAGTGCAGTGTCCTATGCACCATTGGGTCAGATAAAGGAAAGTAGTAGTAAGTAGTAATAGCATTAAAATTCAGAATGAGAGAAAAATTAGAAATTCGGTTTAAAGAGATTTTTCAATTTTGGCTCTTCTCACTTCAGTAATATAACAAAAATGTAAATAAGGGATTTTTTATATTAAAAGTTGCATATCAAAAATCAGTTGGTGTAACTTAACAACTTGCCGTGCTTTTTATGAGGACTAGTCTATTGCTAAATCCATAGATATGACAAGATGTAGAAAAAGAGTCGAAAAGAGAAATTTATACAGTAGGTTAAGATAAGTTGGGTTTAATAAAATAATATAAATCAAATGGCTATTTAAAAGCAATATCCTTTATAATAGGTTATGAAATTTATACAGTAGGTTAATGATAGGTTAGGTTAAATAAAATAATTTAATCAAATAGATTTTTAAAAGCGAAATTTTGACCATACATAATGAAGGCGTAACCCAATCGCGTATCAACCAATCACAGCTTAGCCCGCTTTTACGCTTTACTCTACAAACCAGAGTCTAAAAATGTTTTGAAATTTTGACAGCTGCACGGCAAGTTGTTAAGTTACCCCAATCAGTTTATTAACTGCAGAATATCTTACTTTACATTTCTACAAACGAATGTTGTTTTACCATTTTTTATCAGACACTACCTTTGCTTCTACACTCACGTATAAAGAAAAATGGCGATCAATAAATAGGTTTACAGATTTTACTTATTTTTTAATTAACCCATATAATTGTAATCAAAATCTCCATAAATTACTACTATGATATGGGCTGCCTCAATACACAATGTGTAGTTAGTTCAATTACTATTGAATGGGCAATGTCTATAAATTAGACCGTCTTTAGGACGAGCGATACATAATATTTCAATTAATGGCAATTTATAGGTTCTGATGACACGTGGGATGGAGAAAAACAACTTGTATTATGTGCACGGTACCACGCAACTCTTGATACGTATTATTTTTTAAATAAATTTACTTGTTATAATATTGTTTAAAACTACTTTTATTTGCACAACATTTTGGGTCGTGTTCAAATACTTGCACACAATTTTGGATTTATCCCAAGACGGGAGTAGGTATATATATATTTTTTTTTATATATCCCTACAGAGATGAGGTAGGATTTTTTCCAAATTCAGGAATATGGATATTCGAGCGTTTACAGGGCTTATGACCTGTCATTGGCTGGGTTAAGTGGCCACTTTATGTAGGTATTCTCGCTGCATTCAACTCGCTGGTGGATGATTCTTGATTCGTAGCGTAAATACAAAATCAAAAATGTTACCTGGTGTGGATATTCGCTAATTAGCGGAATGGGGAATGTTGTAGTACCTACATAAAGTGGCCACTTAACCCAGCCAATGACAGGTCATAAGCCCTGTAAACGCTCGAATATCCATATTCCTGAATTTGGAAAAAATTCTACCTCATCTCTGTAGGGATATAAAAAAAAAATATATATACTTTTATTTGGTTTAAAGCAAAGTGTGTTTTATTTCGTAATTGGTGCTTCAAACATTGTGTTAAAATTTTTACTTTCCCTTATCCGCACCTAGTAGTGCATAGGTCTGCCTATGCTAGCGATGCATTGGCTGGGTTAAGTGGCCACTTGACATAATACACCACCCATTCCGCCCATCTGACAAATTTCGGAACATCTATTAGTATGAATTATCACACTTCGTTTCACTTTTATGAGATTTTTCTCACTAGTGACATCTGTTGAGAAAATTGGTAATCAATTTTGTGTGTGTGTAATTTGTCTATAAGTATTTGTACACATTCAAAACGTTGATAAAATGAACTTGTTTTAAACGTTAACCCGAGAGTGTTAACAAAGCATGTCTTTTACATGCCATCAGGTTTCTGGCGTCCTGGATAACCTCTGACTGCTAGCTGATAATTCGTCTATATTTTCGTTTTCCTATTCAGCAATTCAATATATCATTATTAAATTTCATTTTAGAAATCTTTGGTTTTTTTGCCCATTTCGCGTTTGCTCCTATTCTGTGTGAAACATTAGCAAATACCACAAATTTTTCTGACATGTTCTCTTAAACAAGGTTTTGAAGATTTTACCGTCAACGATAATAATTTAGCATCATATTTCTTACTTCTAATGTGAAGCATATGGATTCTACAAAACTGCATCCAAGCTAAGCGATCAGCCGTCAGCTCTCGTGTTTCCTAGTAGTTCTGGGATTTAAAAAACACGGTCAAAAGTTTTGATCCACCTCTTTTTTTTCTTTTTTTTGTATTCCGGATGTTTGCTAAAAGTATGCAAGATCCGGCTGAGGATATGAACAATATACACATATGTATACGTAACGGTTGTAATAAATCCTCAGCTGTCCTACATAAGATCCATAAAACTATTTTAATGCTTCCATCTGATTTTCTGACATTTCAAACATTATGTGTATCCTAACGGATGATCGTTAAACTTTATATATGTCACGAAAGCTGTTTCACAATACACAAAAACTTAACAAAAGCAGAATTAACAGAACAATAAATTATATTTAAGTATTCGAAGATTTTTTAACGTTTCGACATAGCCCTTGGGTAGAAATATCTATTGAAAATGCCGAATTTGCGTAAAAGATGTGGGCAGGCCATTAAACCTTAAATAGTTTTATTATATACCACTTAAAAACACTCAATATTCATTAAAAAATATCATACCGAATTGAAAACATGTTTATATGTATAGGTACTATCAGTTTAAAATTATTTTAATACATTGATTTTTATCAGTAGGTAAATCTAATAGACTAAAGGTTTTAAAAATACGTTTGTAGGTAATATGGATTTTTGCATTTTGACTTAAGTCCCGCATCCCTCCCATACATACCGTAACCTAATTTCCAACGCGATCACGTGATGGTCCAGGCAGTGTTCATTGTTTTCAGGAATATTCTTGACCTGACAAACAGGCTTTAGTCACTTTAGTGCATGTCGATAAGAATATATTTAATTGGATGTAGTTTATTACACAAAAAAAACATATTTACTACCTAGGACTGGCACCGAGAGTAAGACTAATCAACAGATTATCAAAATTGACTGCACATGGTGTACCAATGCAGTGCCATATGCATCATTGGGTTCGGGTAAGGGAAAATAGTAGTAATATCTTTTTTTAGCTATGTTTTCTGATTACATAAAGAAATTTCAATGCTGAATCAAAATTTTCGCACTTTTATTTCTTAAAGCTTCCACTTAAGCCCGCTATATACGGGACAGTTTTCTGCGCAGTTTTCTATGCAGTCTGAAAACGGTCCCGTATACAACGAAAACTGTTTAA
>JAGVSP010003600.1:0-28838 GCA_022494985.1 Micrasema minimum | reverse complement strand
GTGTGGTTAAACATCTCTGATATTGGAAAATACAGATAAAGCGATTCAAGCGATAAAGCAACATGTTGCTGGTAAGGCATTCTTCAATCAAAGCATGTTCAGCCAAGTGAAGATAATTCAAGAAAAGTGATTGCTACCCATCCAGATCTTAGTGAATTAACATTAAAATACTCAATGAACATTGAAAGTTTGAATTGTTTTCAACAATAGTGAAAAAATTTTAAAAAAAGTGCTATTTCTCAAAATACTTAAAATCCGTGTTGTGTGATTATTTTTGTATATCTATTAAAATAAAACCAATATTTGTTTCAGGTTGCTGTATAAATAGTCGTGTGCACTTTTTCAACTGCCAGTGCTTACCCAGATGAACGCTTTTTTATGAACCCGAGATCAAATAATGACAAATACATATCGATAACGGAATCGAGTTTGTACACCAAGAAGAATCAGAACCGCAAAGGGGTTTCAAGAAAATATCAATCCCACTCAAGAAACAAACTATAGCATCAAACAATACCAGCAGTTGGAAAACTACGATTTTCTCGACCTAGATTTACCGACCACTAAAATACCAAAGACGACTTAGAAAACCACGCATCGAATAGAAGAGATAGACAAAGAAATAAAAATTATGTTACTAGCGATCAGATAAGATTCAAAAATAGAGAACAAGCCAAGAGGTCAAAAGATTTTACAAAAGAAAACAGAGAAAAAGCAAAATTCAAGGATATTTCATATGAATACCCAAAATCATATGTTGATGAAGATAGTTCAAAAACACTATACCCAAAGATCAGAAGAAGAGTTGGTTGATTCATATGAACTAATCCCATCGTTTGACGATATTGAAAAAATACCAGAAACAGTATTCCACTAGTTCTCCATTTAAACAATATGGCCAGATTGCACACACAATTGATACTTTGCAATATTATCCTGAGCAAAAAATTAACTCTGAAGACTTAATACCTTCAGCTAAGGGTCAAGCTCCATCTTATTATTTACCAACTGCATTAGTAAAAGACCCGTATTACCCCCACTAAAATCAGTCTAACTTCTAAGGAATATTTGCCTGTTGAAAGTCAAATCATTACTGCACAAGACACAAATAACGAATTTATCCGTAAAAACAATACTTACAGAATCAACTAAATGATAGTGAAACACTCTCTAGCGAATACATTCCAAACTATAATTACGGTTCAAAATTGCAAACAGTTCCCGTTGAAAATAGAAATTACAATGAATTGCAAATAATTCCAAATCAGCCTAGTAATGAATATATTTATCCACAAATAATTCAAAACAACTCACCAAAGCAGTACAGTTTTACTGTATCCAATCAATTTAGTGTTGAAAATACCACTGATTATTAATATTTTCACAAGAACCACTAGTGTCCCAACAATCCGTTATTAACCATTTTTTAGCTGAAGATGCTAAAATTTCACCTACTTTTACTCCTGACGTACATTCACCAGAGTTTCAAAGTTCTGTTACTGAAATCTCATTTGAAGAAATACGGAATCCTTCATCCTTGAAAAACCAAGTTCCGTCACAAGAATTTCAAGATTACGTCCCGGAACAAAATTTGGATATTCAATCGATGTTGATCTCAAACGAAACAGCCGATCGTAGAAATGATGTTTCATTTAGACAAGATCCGATTCCAACAAATCCTTCAAACGCTTTTGCTTATCATCTAACACAATCTACCACTCCTCTTCGTCCAATAAAACAATTCCCAACTGGAAACACACAAGCTCAGCAACCTACGCCTACTAATTATATAGATAGATCAAGTAACGAACCAAATGCGTATAGAACTGAATCAATCACAAACCTATCGAATCAACAAACTGTGTTTGATGCAGCCAAGTACGCTGCTAACCAATATGCCCAATCCGATAACTCAATGCCTTATGGAAGTAAACTAAGTCAACAAACCTTTGCATCTTCCCGATCATCAAATTTACCACCATCACCAACAGTAGGAATAAATTCAGATAAATCTTTCGATACATTAAATCATTTTAATAATAACTTTGACCCTTCAAGTTCTATCAATAACCTCCGTCAACCAATCGAATTAATACCGCCACATCAATTTGACCAAAATCAATACCATTATGCTAAAAATTACGGACATAACACGTTTAACGCTCAGCTTGTAACGGAGGAAGTTCCAATTCTAAAGCAAACGAGTGAAATTGCTCACGATGGAAGCTTTCACTATGAGTAAGTTAAAACGTTTCAATTTTTTAAATATTTCTTAGATAATAAAAAAAATTATTGTCAACATATCATTCTTTATTTTAGAACCTTGACTGGTGATCAGACGCACGTCATCCAAGAAGGACATATTGAAAACCCAGGTACTGACAATGAGGAACAGGTCATTCACGGTTCCTACTCATTCATTGGAGCAGATGGAATAACGTACACAGTCAACTATGTTGCTGACGCAAATGGATTCAGAGCGTCTGGAGAACATCTTCCAACTCCACCACCCATTCCAGAAGTTATACAAAGGTAAGCTGAATATTTTCGTTGACAAATAAAAAGAACATTTTGCTTTGATATGTGGACTTATATATTTTTTTTCAGATCAATTGATGTTAATCTCGCTGCCGAAGCAAATAAAGCAGCTCAAGCAAATCAATTTCCTCTAATCAAAAACCTAGGAGAAGACCCAAATAAAGACATACACGGTAATTACTACGATCAAATCAGCAGAACATTTTATGTGGATAATAAGAGACCTATTCAGAGCTACCAAAAACCTACTGCAACAAATAATCAATTAACATGGAATAACAACAATCAACAAAACAATATAAAATCTAGAAATACGGTCAGTCTACCGGTTATCAACCTCAACAAAATAATGTTAATAATAATGCATACTACAATAATAACAACAATGCTCGTGGCAATCAAATTTCAAACCCAAAAACGAATAATTTACAAGTATATCAGGACTCATCCTATGATAATAGTAACATTGCTGCGAATTACGTAAGTCCTCAACAGATAACAAATAACAATCAGTTTTCGGTTCCAGCTAATGCCTTTTCTCTAAATCAAAATATTCAAAGTTATCCGAGTCCGCAAATTAATTATGGTAATATCTATACAGGAAATCAAAACCAATCTTACGATACCAATATCGAATCCTTACAGAACTTTCAGCCAAGTAAAAACGTAGTTAAAAGTAATCAAAATTCTAATTACGATTTCGGTACTATAGTTCAAAATCATATAGAATCAAGCGCTAAAATTAATGGTAATCCACACCATGGAAATCATCAAACGCAAATCGAAAATATTCAAAACTATCAAAATTCGCAAAGTGGATACGTTTCACAAACACCTAAAATCAAAAATGTTGTGATAGAAAAACCTGCTGAAACAAGCAATACCAATCAAAATTCCAATTCTTGGGTTCCTGAACCATCCTATTTATAGTACCCAAAACCCACAAAGTTTCCAAGAAAGCGTGAATGATAAAAATGCAAACCAATTCCTAAAAATCAAAATATCAACTCTTTTATTCAACAAAGTAAAGAATCAGGAAGAGATAGAAAAAAAATCAAGCTAACAAAAAACCTCAGATTGCCATACATAACAATTTATTATGATATAGAGAAAATTCTTTTCTGAATTCAGTCGCACTAAAAATCTACATCTTTTTAGTAATTTGTTTTATTTAACTTTTCGCTTTTACTCTGTTTTTATCGCCTTTGTAAATAGATAAAATATTTATCATTGTAAATAAATCATAATATTATTAAGCTAGACATAGGAAGTACAAAAATATTTAAGTAATTTTTAAGACTGTTGATTATTGTGTAAGAGAAATAAATTCATTAAAAAATATTGTTTGTCTTCTTCTTGAAAAAAACAGGTAATTAAATTAGTACCATATATTATTATTATGGTGAATAGCCGAGTACTGGAAAACTGAAAAAAACGTTTTGTGCATTTCTATACCATTTTTAATAGGTACTGTATTTTCGGCTGTAGGTATCTTCTCTCAAATAATTAATAAAGTACCCGTTTCTATAATTTGTCTGTTTTGGGAGCTTAATACTATCAAATATCAGCTCTGCAGTGCATTTTACATACATCGTAGTATCACACATGTCCAATAATAACATTACACACACGACCGTGGTGGTAATGGGGTAACCTCTTACTTCTAATAGCCACTAAATTTATTTGGGAAAAAACAGTATATTATATGCAGCAAAGTCTGTGTTTTTGATAAGTAACAGTACCTGTAGTTGCTTTACTCAGCGCGGCATTCATATAAACAGTTTTAATAAAAATAGTAGGTAATATAAAATACACGCTCTTGGCGTGTCGTGCTAAATGTTTGCATTTGATTGCCCTTATATGGTCAATAAAGAGATTTTTTACTCTCTCTTTTATAATTTGATTCAATCAATGGACAAAAAATAACAGCGATGTGTTTTTCACTCTCAACCAAGCATTAAACTCTTCTCACTCGTGATACAACTCAGATTTTCACTCAATGTAACCATTCAGCATAACATATTTTATTGAACGATCGCTTAAAAAGAGTGACTTTTATATTTTTTTATATCAATTAAGTTTGAAATTATAAATATTAATCACATTTTTTAAAAGATTAACCATTACGTTGACATTCACTAAAAAATATATATATGCCTACCAGATCGGTGTAGAATTCAGTGCCCGTGTAGCTTTATAAGCCGATAAGGGAAAGTAGTAATTGGATCCGCCACGATGAGAACTCTCTGGTAACTTCGTCCAAACGAGGATCGGAAAATGGAAAAAGGACTTACCAGAGTCGAACTGGCGCGGCGGGAGACAAAACGAGGGGCAGCAGGCAGAAGCGAGTATGACGAGGGGATTTTGATGGAAAAGAACTAAGGAAGAACCGGTATTGGATTTCCCAGGAAGAACGGATGATTACGAAGTCGAGGTAATGTTGCTGCGCTGAGCGGGTTTTCGAGACTGAATTTTTGTTGGAAAACAGGTGACAAAACGGACTGGAATGTGGTGAAGGTAGGGAATAAATTTTGGATGGAATTCGAACTACCTATCACCAGAGAGTATCAATAATGGAAAAACCAGTAGTGTAGTATGCAATATAGAATAATTCAAATATATTCTGATTCATGGTCTCAACAAAAACGAAGTTTTCGGATTATCTTCTCCAAGTACTTGGAAAGCTGACTAAAAAGGTAAGGTAAAACCTCTTTAGTTTCCTGACAAGTGGAAGAAAAAACGGAAGGCTAATCACATCAAGTTAATGACGGGAGATATAGGCAGTAGGCTTCGTGACGAAGTTACATGCGAATATCACATGCTAGAATTAGAGAAATATCACACGGGACGAGACTACGAGTATTAATTTTTTTTTAAATTGTACTACTTTAAATTTGTACGTATTTATTAAAATATTTTATTGTACTACTTATAATTTTAACGCATTTTTTTAAATTGTTGTTTCGAATTTTATTTTGGAATGCTTGTAGCTTTTCATTTTTAAAATGATATGCAGAAATCTTCGCAGAAATGCATAAAAATGCAACAAAATAAAGGTAACAGCTGAGTGAAGGCTTTTTATTATACTATTATCAATTTTACAAGAAAATAAGATAAGTAAGTTATTTTAAAAAATAAGTCGATACAAACACGATATCTAAGATGTGTGATATAATCATTAATGTATTGTCATTCAAATAATCACAATCTCTTGTAGTAAATTATATTCAGAAAATCAAGGGTAGTCCTCGCGTGAATTGAGAAAAGGCCTCGGGTCACGGACAATAAACAACTAATCTAAAATTTAATACAACGCGACAAGATTATAGTAATTAGTTGATCGTTCATCTACATACTATAATGTCAGCTACCATTGTAATAATGTCATCGTTTATTGAGTAATAGCGCTGATCATAACATTTGGTATTTTTTGCTTTCCTTGTGAACTATAAGCACAAAAATTAGCATTGTGCTTCGTTTACATCCATTACTACTACTTTCCCTTATCCGCACCCAATGGTGCATAGGGCACTGCCTCGGTACACCAAGTGAAGTGTATCTTGATCATTTTATTCCATGAAGGCAAGATGATCAGTCTTACGCTTCATTACCAGTCCAAGGTATCACACATGAAATATTAATATGAAAGTATCATGTAAATAAATATTTCATGTTGACCCCCTACGGGAATCGAACCCGTGACCTCAGGCACGGTAGCTAAATGCGCTACCACTATGCTACGAGGCGGACACCCATAGATATGAAAGATATATTATGAAAGCTTGTACGCGCATATAGCAAACTTCATCATCATTATACCAAATCCGCACCCAATTAATGTCCCTATTAATATCCAAACCAATCGATCGGCCAGGGGACAATTTTTTTAAGAAAAATTCATCCATTTTTCTATATAAATTTTCACAAAAGAATTATCAATGCGCTTAAATTAATGCCTATTTAAACCTTGATTAAATTTCGCAATTTCTTAATTTACTTCAATGAAAATTTCTTCAGTATTTGATGCCATCTCGTTAGTCAAGCATTCGTTAAGCACTTAGGTTTTTATTATGAATTGAACTGTTGCATTTTCTGACTGACGTGGCATCAGATGACCGTAAAGTAATGCAACTATCATCGTGACTATTGCTAGATATTTGCCCTCAGGGGTTGGCAGAGAAAGTCTAACATCTAACACATCGCCTTTGCATACGTAGGCATATCATACACTTGAAATGAAAAGATTAAAGGTGTATTAATTCTACCCGTATCATGATCACCCGATAGAAAATCTGTGTATGTTGTGTATCATTATTAACAAATTATTCGAACCAAATCCTAATTTCCAGTAAGAAGTATAGAATATTTAGCATTTTTGGAGTTTTACTCCTTAATAGTCCCCGGTACGGAAATTTGATGAGAAGTAAATCGAACGTAAACATAGTTAACTTTTATGCAAATATCAATTTGATTACCATAAAAAAGTTGTAAGCGAATTTACTAAGGAATGAGTTTAACGCATGGCACCGCAGAAAACTTATTCCCTTCAAAGTCTCCAGTACGAAAATTTAATTTGAAGTATAAGTGATATTTTGGCTCATAGCGGGATTCAATTTTATTAGCATGAAAAAAAATCATTTTGGCAGCGCAGTAATAGCCTAATTGATATGGATAAATAAGGTAATAATACACATTATTGGAAAAATTAAAAAATACAATTTAAGAAAAACCAACATTTGTTTAATGTCATTTCATTGGATTACTGTTTTGCGCTGAACGCATTTTCTAAGTCCCTTAATTTACGTATTTTTGTCCTAGTGCAACTTTCTTTGAAAATATATTCGATTTTTATTTGTATAACCTGTAATTTTTAAACATATTTACTTGTATTTCGAAACAAACATAACATTATTTACATTATTAAGGGGTACTTATTATTTTTATTTTAGCTTTAGTTAACCTTTAGGTTGTACAAAAATGCCCAACTATGGGGGTAGTTAAAAAGCATGTGTCTTCTACAAAACAGGGGGTTGGTTTTATCGTTTGTAATTCAAATTCCAGTCACACTGTCCTCCCCGCTCCCCCTCTGTTCCCAACCCCACCATTGGTCTTTTATCCCATTACAATGTTACCCTCTCCCTTTTGTTTTCAAAAAAAATGTGGCCGGACAGTTTCAAGAGGGCGGCTGTCAAATTTCGGAATGTAGTAAGGAACATTTTTTTCTTCATACTCTTGTTTGTGCACCTCGTGATATAATAATGGTAGGCTCATTGGAAAACCATGTATAACCAGGTCCTGAGTTCAATTCCCGATGGGATCAACAAGTAATATTGTTGTAATAAATGTTTTTTATATAAAAATATTTCATACGTGATACCTTGAACTGTCTCTAAAAGACCGATTATCTTGCTATCATGTAATAAGTAATAAATTATCGAGATAAATTGCACTTAATGTACCAATGGCAAAAAAACACCACTTACTATCAAATTCCACCGTCTAAAGACTCCAGCACTTAGGCCAATACACGAAACGTGTAAAGTAGATGTCTAGTGATGACGCAGATGCCTATTGATGACGTAGTGGGTAACTAGACACCTCAGACACGGTAGTACTTTTCTGTGAAATTCTTGTTCGAAGGTGTTTGTACACATGGTGCAGTGTATCACCATAATTTACTAAATAAAGGCAAGATGATTTGTCTTACGTTTCATGGCCAGTCCGGGAGTATCTACTACTATCGGAAATCGGCAATCTATATGTAAATAAGGAATATGGAATGAATACGATGAACGTTTTTATTTCAATCACTTACTAGGTTATGAAATTTCACAGCCAAGGAAAGGCAAACTCGAATCCCTCCAAGGTAAAAAGGGCATAGGCCCTACTTCCCATTCAAATGAATACATTTTCTTGTTTTGCAGATTCAATTCAGAGTTTTTATTTTTATTTTAATACAATCGCGAATAGCTCGAATTTGAATGAAAGCTTTTCAATTGGAACAAAAGTAATTCATAAAATTTTGAAAAATGAACAATTCGTTTTTATATTTTTTATTTCAACTTCATAGCGCTGTAAAGGAAAACCTATGCATTTTTATGTTTACAACCTTTATTAAATATAATTTTTAATGTGTATGTATTTATGGTAGCTGTAAAAATGAACTACATCTCGTAAAACACGGCTTTCCAAAAATCATCAACCTCGATTAATAAATAAAGCCATTGAAATACACAAGCATCACAATAACATAAACAGGGATGATAGGTTACGACTATGAACCTCATGGTACCCGGTATTACCAAAGCCCGACTGCGACACGGTATAAACTCCTTACACATAAGACTATACTTATATATCGGCCCGATGCATTAGCAACACAAAATAAAATAAATATCTTATTTTAAAGAATCTGTTTTCGTTCGGAAATGTTCCGAAAAGGTTCGGAAATCAAAATACATCACAAAACTTGCTTTTTACGCGACTGAAGTAGCATTTTACAGACTCCTCCATTATTGGCTAATTCCCTTCGGTGGGAGCATTGGGATTTGAACCAAAGCCCTTTGCATCCACGTTAAGGAGTAAAGGGATACTCCACCTGACCATCTGGTCTCCCAAATTACCATAATGGAGTCCATTACCTTCTCGTCTAAGGTAAAGGGGAAATTTTTTTGCATTGAAAATATTGGATTCGATGTAAAATCATGGGTTTACCTTCTTATCTTTTTGTTTTTACATTTTTATCTACAAATATTTCGATTTCGTTGCCATTTTTACTGAACTTATTTGAGCAATATAGTTTTTTTTATAATCTAATAACGTGGTGCAGCTGAAGCGCGTTTTCTGTCGATTATTATTTGACACAAAAAAGCAGTATGCGTGCTAGAATTTAAGAGATGAATAAGGCGGAGAAAGAGGCCGAACGAAAAACTCAGCTCCCAGGCGATACCAGGATACCTAAACCCATCAATTCAATAGAAAATTGCCCTTACCTTGGTCTTATGGAGACTGGAAAGCGGGTGAGATCTTCTGTGCGGCACTTCACCAAAATAACGTTAAAAAAAACACAAAACAGATCACAACGATTTCACTAACAAAACAAGTACACAATGGATGCGGTGTTTACAGTTCAAGGTTGATTTTATGTTAATTTAATGCGAAAAATGTTTGATCGACAGATGAATGCGTTTATAAGAAGCGTGTCGCGAATTGTTACAATTTTTGGACTACCCGCGAACTGCAATAGATAATTGGTTTTGTGGATAGAGGACGGTATTGAAGGAATATAGGAGTGGGAACCAAAGATTTACTGGGGCAACTTGTTCCAAGAATTACTATCACAAATCATCACCAGCAACGTCCCGAGAAACCAAACCCTTCGGCCAAACCATAACGGATATTGGCTTTTCTAAAAAAATACTAATCTTTTATTTTTTATATTATCGAAAATATCTTCAAATTATGTCAATTTGATCACGTTGAATCATTGCTTTTATCAACACGTCAGTATATCTTTAATATTATTATTAGATATTTATGTATGCTGTATCCCTTTTCTCTTTATTCCCCTCACACGCTGTGGCACTATCGTATTCCCAGAGCGCTGCTGCCGCAAATGCAAAATCAATGATACTCCTGTTTACAGGGATATCGCATCATGACGGCCATCGATACAACTCCCCTAACCGAATATTATTTGTATATTTCAACACACCAGTGTCTGGTCTTTTTCACACAGAAATATTTCATATGATGTGATACCTAGGACTGGCGCTAAAACGTCAATCTGACCATCTTTCATTTATGTAACAAATGATCAGGATTCGCTGCACTTGTGTATCAAAGCAGTGCCCTATGTACCATTGAGTGCGGATAAGGGAGAGTGGTAGTAGTAATAGTAAACATACTCCATTGGTACACCAGGTGCAGTAAATCATCATTTGTTACATGAAGGCAAGACAATCAGTCTAACGCTTTAGTGCCAGTCCAAGGTATCATATATATATTTTTTTAATATATGAAAAATTACATCGAAATTAATATTATTTTGGCGTTTTTTAATTAATCACTTACATGGTTTATTAAATAACTTGAAATAAATACCCTACAGCACTTGAACCTGGATTTTCTGATCTAGTACTACTTGTCTAAATAAATACGCTTGTACCTCCCGATTTTTGATAATTCAATATTGTGATTGAAAATATAAATTGTGTGGTAAATAAAACTTAACAACGCAACGTTACAATATTTTTCTACTTTGTACTTTTTTAGATAAGTCGGAGTTTTATAACTGATACATATTACCAATTTGTAGAAAAAATCAGTGAAAATGACCTACTGTAAACACAAAAATCAACCCTTTTATTAAAGGTACTGAAAAATGTTCTGAAAACGAGCTGACTATAAAACTCCCCTCTGCAATTTAGACCCAATCAAACATACAAATCGGTGTCGTAAATATCCCATTGAAAGGGCCCATATTATAGTACAGTAAATAATATTAAAGGAATTCTGACCCGGAATTCCATAACTATACCACAATGGGTAAATGTAATAATAAATTAATCCTTTCCATATCACCCCTGCTTTAAGGACTCTCATTCATTTATAATCTCGCATTATAATTACAGATTAATTATTATCGTTTAAGTTACAGAAGTTCTGAGGCTTTTGAAAGCAAATTAGTACTTGTATTCCCAACAATAAAAAATAAACTTTTGATACAATTTAGCCCTTATGAATGCAGAAACGCATTTCATATCTGAGTTTAATATCGAGCTTTTCTAACGGTAGAACGAGGTTAAAATTTTTAGTGGTGTAAAGAAACTGAAGTGCCTAGTTTACATTGGCCATTTTTTGTTTTTAATGTACAGTATACAATATAATACATTATGTTATTCTCTTCAAAATAAACCTATTCTGTAGAGTTAGTCAGGCAAATATTTTATAATTGAAGAGTTCTCGATTACAAGATATAAAATGTGTTAAGGTTCAAATTTATTTACCAATCTGAAAATCAAATTTTAATATTTATGAAACTTGATAAAGCATAATTTTACCTAAAAGAACTTTTTATTTATTTTTATTATTCTTAACCCATTTCAACACTTCCACCACACACCACACACGTACCACAATACAACATATACACAACATAAACATTAGGTACTATTGTCTCAAATACTGGTTTCCTTATTCTTACTGTCCTCACAAATTTACTTTGTACATTATGTTGTAAACATAATTGGTGCTATGTGCTTGAAATATTGATGTAAATTTGTTGTACATAGTTCGATGAGCAAAAAATAAAAAGTAAATTATTTATTTATTTTTATTTTTGTATTAATGATTTTTTTTGTAACTAACCATCACGCCATTTCCCCGTAGGGGTAGGCAGAGAGGATAGAACGCAATACCACTCTGTCCTGACATACTTCCTTTGCTTCCTTTACATTCATACATCTCATGCACATACGCCGATTATTCCGACTTTTCACATGTCCACTTTCAAGTACTCGTCGTACTTGGTCATGTCTTGTCTTTTTCGGCTTTCCTCGGCTTCTACATCCAGGCACACTTGCATTTAAACTTATTTTAGCCGTTCTTTCATCACTCATTCGCTCCACATGACCAAACCATCGTAAAAGCCCTTTCTTAATTTTGTCGATAATGTTTATCTCAGCCTTGCACTCTGCTCCAATTTCGACATTTGTACACCTATCATATATGTATGATAGGTGTATAAATTCTCACCACACATTCGCCTGAGAGATCGAATTTTTTTGTATTAATCTATTAAATGGGCATGGGAACATGAAGCAAATTTTAATTCAGTATGTTAAAAAGATAGATTAGGTTAGTTCTATGCTGATTAAATATATATATGTAGTATATATACATTTTTTTCAAACTGTTTATTACTTAATTTATATAAATTGTTGTATTTATTTTTTTATTTATGTAGCTACTATGATTTTTCTTATGGATGTAAATTAACTTTTATTTCTTTCATTCATTTTTCTTGTTTTTCATATATATTTACTTTCATCATTTCTTCTGAAACAAATAAATAAAATAAACTATATTATAATTATGATACTTAAAAAAAATACATATTTCTTTAGTAATCTTTTTACTAATCTTTTTACTTTTCAAAAACAAAACGGGATCTTTTCTGAACATAAAGGGAGTTTTAGGTAGCAAAATATCTTATACCCTCAAACGTATATCAGATTAATAATTATGTTATATTTATCATATTTATAGCTTTACAGCATAAGATATTTCTTCAACATGCATTTTATAATAAACGTAGTGTTCAATTTTCTTTTTAATGAGCTTAGAATATATTTCAATGCATCTTTTGCTCAAAGAAACAAATTCATTTCTATATTTGCGTAAAGATATCGTCTATTGAAGAGCAGAAAAACCCCAGCTATTGATAAATCAATGTTCTAGAAAAGGCGGTTACATAGATATTCATTAAATTCACTTTGAAGACGGTACCAGAAAAAAGTAAAAAAGCAGTTATTATTATTATGGGAAAAATTTCAATACGGCTGAATTTATTTGAATTCCATTCATTGCACCCCTGCAGAATTACGCATCACAGAAATTCACAGAACACCCATCGTTATTAACAGGTTCGTTTTGTAAATAATATAAATGATATCCTTTTGCGAATTGTTCTACATAGTGCGGTGAGTATAAAATGATCCTTACTTTCAACTATTGTAAACATAAGTTTGTTTAAATCAATTTTTCTATTTATTTTTAGAAAAATAGAAATCCAGCTCATATAAATATTTTAAAGGTAGATTCACATGAAACCTTTTTTTCATGTACTTATTACAACTGCTTTTATGCATTTTTCCTTAGTAACTGGATGCCTATTTAAAATACACGGTACAGACATTTGTATTGAAAAGGGTTGGTGATTATAGGAAATATAAGGGGAGTATTTATAGCTACGGGAATGGACCGATGTTCAATGGATTCAAATAATCATTGTACAAGTCTGGCTGTAATTAAAAGTTTTTCAAAACCACCATGCGCCATCTTGAAATTGTGAAATTGCGTTTTCACTTCAAGTTAAATGCAAAATACTACAAAATACTAGTTTCTTGTTGGATATACAGATATTATAATTAATTCGCTCTCTTCATTTGAATTTCTAATTCCATTTCCCAGCTTAAAACTTTAAAAAGTGCATTTTATGAAATAACGTAGGAAGTAACTGAAAATGGTTTTCAGAACAAAAAATTAACTATACATAATTTTTATAACCTTTTTTTAAATTGTGCATACCTTACTTAATCTTATATTTTATTCTGCATTTATTAATGAAAATCAGTACAGGATTTTCATAAAACATAATATTATACACTTCTTACTTCCTAAGCACATTGTGACTTTTATAATTAAAAATAAACGAATGTGATATTAACCAAAATCAACTAATTATTAAAATCAACTCACAACCTTATTATTTCAATCTTATTGCAGGTAAAAAAAAATAATCATTAAGTTAGTAAAAAATTCCGAGAATTCCATGAAGCGTATAAAAGTATATATCACCTAATTTTAGATCTTGAAGTGTACTTTAACTCTAATGGCGATACTACCTCTCGTTTGAATTCACCCCACGGACCGCCAGACGCAGACGTCTGTGTAGTGAGTGTACCTAGAATCTACTTTATGCACCTCACCCTTTCGCGGTTTCTGTACTCCTGATACTGAAGCCAGTCAAATGGAATAAATTATACACAAAATGCAAGTTGCATTCATGCAAGTTGCATTAATTCAAATTGAACATCAGCTTTTCCATTATTTTGGGCTAAAATTTAACTAATTTCCTTTTTTGTAATATTATCTACATTCAATATATTATTTTATTTCAGTAATATTTATTTTTTTCTGTACCTTTTTCTTTTATGATTAAATTTCGAAGATTTTCGTATCGCATTGAAGAGCTTAAAAGCTATTTGAAAATGATAATATAGGAGTATTTTTCATTTGAAAATATTGAAATTTTACATTAAACTTGTAATTAGATAAGATAAGATAACCTACAAAAATGTGAAACAAATTAATTTACTGTATTTTTATTCAAGTAAACGAAAGATATGTGTATTAATGCAAGTTTAAATTAACCAGAAAAAATAGATGGTACACAAAGTACAGGACATTGGTAGTATTGTATCTCCAGGTTCGATTCCCGATATGAGTGAATATGAAATATTTATTTTTCACATAAAAATATTTCATATGTGATACCTAGGTCTGGCGCTGAAGCGTAAGACTGATCATCTTGCCTTCATGTCACAAATTATCTAAATTATCAAGATGCACCACTGGGTGCGGATAAGGGAGAGTATTAGTAGTAGTATCTCCAGATAATTTTTTCATCTCACGTTTCTTTCCTTCTTCGAAATTAAAGCACCGAATAAAAATAAACCAATCAGTTTAGGGAGGAGTTTCCTTTCTCAATTTTTATTTAAATTTGCGGTTTTACGAACCGGCAAAAAGTCTTTTTTATGTTACGTGACTTAAGTTAAGTCGGAATCAGACGTAATTAGGAGTAGCAGGCCGCTTAACTTTAGTGGGTTGTAGAGACGTCGAAAGGGATTAAGTCATGGCTACTTGAAAACGGTTAATTAAACACGATGACTTATGAAAAAGTTCAGAAGTTCGACTTGTTAAGGTTCGGAAGTGGGGAAAAGAGATACCTGTGTTATGTTTGCGTGATAACGAGATATACTATAGAGTTTTTTTTGTATATAAACTTGTCAATTGAGAGATAAGTTTATTTTGTGCATTTTTCTCCTTATACTTCGAGATTAACAAACGAAAAACTATATAAAGTAGCACAAAAATGCAATGCAAAAATGTCGACCAAAGATAACACAATTTATAATACCTATTTTTTAATCATTAAAGTTACTATACTATACTATATTAACAGATCGAGAAAAATAAAGAAATATCAAAATCACAAATTCTATTAATTTAATCACTTGAAGAAATAATCGTTCGCTTTAGGACTTGAACTTGGGTCATCAGATTGCCGGTCAGATACTTTTCTCAGACAAATTAATTAAAAAATAACTTATATTTGATAATAATATTATATTATATAAATAAATTAGGGCATAGTGCATCGCAACGTTATGGACCTTCCAAAATCACATTTCATCGCATTGAAAAAAGATTATTAGGTATTCTTTTTAATTTTGTATTTATGCTACTAAAAACTCACCCCGGTTTGAATTTAGATTTATAAAAAAAGAAAAGATTCGTTGCAAATAAAATACAAAAATTGTTTGTTTGTCTGTAACCAGACCTACCTCTAGAAACGAGGAGAATATTCTCATAGGACGTATGGAATTGAAAGGTATTGTATTCAATTTCAGTAGTACAGTACAAAAACACTTCCGTCGCGTTTCGACAAATAGTACTGTACTACTGAAAGCTTTGTACCGGTAGAAGTTTACTTACATAGTATGCGTGCATGTAACAATGTATCTACTGGGAAAGAACTTTAAACAAAACAAAACTGGTTTTTAAAAGTGTAAGAAGAAAAAAAACCTAACAAGAATAATCACAAAAACAAAGCAAATCTATGTAAACATTTATATTTAAGAGTACTTGTCCAAATAGTGTTTTCATTTTCTATTATAATTTTATTATCAATATCGCAGATAATATCTTGCAATATACTTTGAAATTATTCGTAATCTATCTATATTAATTTATATTTTATTATATTTACATATTTGTTCTGTGACGTGAATATATCGAGAAAATATAAATCATATACAGAATTTAATTTTTTGAAAGCAGGGTGCAAGCAATTATTACAGATAGTTTTTATCTCTCTATTTTTTGTACGAAATATTTATTAGAATGTGATTTTTTTTTATAAAAAAATTATTTTTTATTTATTGTATTTACGGGAAAAATCCATTTTAAACACAAAGATAAGCATAATAAGGATAATAAAGCAGTAAAAAAATAAGTGACAGAAGATTAAATTGGTAAAACTAAGACAGTTAGAATAAAATGTGGACACACTCAAGACAGGATCGGGTTTACTTCAGTGAGTAAATTATTTTACAAGTAAATTGATTATGATTTTTTTTTACACACAATAATGTTCCCTCCCAATTATAATTTCTTCTTTAATGAAATTAAAGAAGAAATTATATTAATTAATAAACTAGAAATGTATTTCTATATGTATTTATCAACTTGGTATAATTTAATCATTAAAAGTTTGGAGCGCAAGGTACGAATTACATATATTATTTAAAAAAGTCAAAACCTCCATTCTGAAACTGTCTTCGATTCAATAAATTCATTGAAATATACATTAGGTACTATTATTAATTTAATATTTTAACCGTACTATTCTCGCAACTAAATGCTTTCTACTATAGGTATAGACACCACAAAATATAGGTATCTATAGTTTTAGTTTAATGAGCTAAAACCATAGATATCACCGGCACGAAATTTTGGTTTCTGTAAACCAATGTCGGTCAATATCGCATTAAGGTGATAAAGTGCATTTACGAGCTGGTTATATTGTCATCTATGGGTTTATTATGGAAATTTTCTGCGGAAACCGAGATCCGGCAGCCGGGAGCGACTTGGCAGAGTTCAGGCGGATTTTGGATTGGTAACGAACTTAAAGTGGAATTTTCTCCTGCTATTAGAAATAATAGCTCCTTATTCCCATAAATCATCAAATTAACCATAATGTGATGTATATTTGTTTGTTTTTAATAAGTTAAAATATTTTACATTACCACCATTCTGGATTTAGCCTACCTTTAAAAAAAAATTTTTATGGAAAAGCGCAAATGATTTATACTTATACCGACGAATAAATAAGTATAAGAACGACAATTTTATAAAATACCTAGTCGTATATAAGCATACTTCTATTTCTCTTTTTCATACAAAAAAAAACAATCTCAAATCGGATTATATCGCTGAAAATTTATTTCTGTACACCA
Organism: Micrasema minimum; assembly: GCA_022494985.1. Taxonomy (NCBI): domain Eukaryota; kingdom Metazoa; phylum Arthropoda; class Insecta; order Trichoptera; family Brachycentridae; genus Micrasema; species Micrasema minimum. The sequence goes on along the minus strand of JAGVSP010003600.1, from coordinate 11,277 downwards.
TTTTCAATAAAGTTTAAAGCGAATCATATCAAAATCTGAGAGTGGATATTAAATACGACCATCATTAGACTCAATGCCCGCAACACTACCACATCTCCACTAGCTATTCTATTTTCAGTATTAATTTTTCAGTTTTTAAGGCGTTTTCATAATACACATTTGTTGAATCTCAAATTATGAAAGCATCTATTAGATTTACTGGTCACAGTATCAATCAAATAATTTTTAATTAAAATCAATGTAAAATGGTTAAATGCAATTTCTTACTAACGAATATTTCAGTAAAATTCATAAATATAAAAAATGATATTTGCAATGCCGTAATAATTCATGGGGATTTAACACGTCGCATTTCAACGCTGATCTGTGGGATGTAATGATCATTTTACAAGCGAAGAAAAATGAATGCATAAACCCTAAAGCCGCACAATGAAAAGTTTAGAAAAAAAGCCAGGTGCTTTATTCTCATGGGGTTTCGTAGTCCTTACACCCTCATACGTTTCACACATCATATAAATAATATTACTCCCGCTGTTAATCTCGAGGAATTCGCGGGAAACTTTGACTGCTGGCTATTGAAATGGCGGGAAAAAAAAAAAGAGGAGGATTCAGGAGTGTTCATGCAAAACTCGCATTAGCAGAGGGGGATGAGTGATGATCAGGCCATGGAAGTGATGGGAAATGGAGGATACTCGTACAACTTTGTGTCGTTAATAGTTTATGCATAAAGGAAGTGTTAGAAAGCTTTTTTTAAGCAAACTCTGCGCTTCTAGCTCAATGAAAGTCATATCATTTATAAAAAAATGTGAATTTATAAACGTAATATTTTTTATTTATTTTTATTATTATTATATTTATTTTAGAACAATATAATTTTTACATTTTACATATATTATTACATTACACTTCATTATTTTTTTTTCCTAACTATTTTTATCCTACTATTATACATTTTTCAATTTAGCTATAATATAATACCCACACTAACATTTTTCACACATATATATTTTACCTTTATCCCTAAATAACTTTATATTTTGTTCATTTCTTATTTCATCAGGAATCTCCTCATTCATTTGAATGCCCTTATACATTAGACAATTCTGTGACAGCTTTTTTTTTCTTTTCTAATCTTATATTTTTTTAACCTCTGGTTGCATATTTATGAAAAAAGTTATTGTTTTTTAATTTGTTTTGCAAATATCTTGGAATTATCCTTTCAACAATTTTGTTAATTTCATTAGCAACATTAAAAAATATATATATATGTAGATATATTTATGAACAAGCAAAATGTAATAAACATAGCCCGACCAGCATTTATTTATACATTTTATTTTCATATTTAATTTTCCAAACCTTTTCTTATTTTCTTTATATATTATGTTCGTTACTAATTTGTAATTACGAATGTAAATTAAAAACGTTTGCACAATCAAACCACAATACTCTTTTAAACTACATTAATGGAGTCAGGTCATCAATACAAAACCTTTTCAATTGCTGAAACCTTAATGACAAATAAACTTAGAATTTTAAAGTTGTGAATACAGCGCCTTAACTATAGCGTTTCTACTAGGAAATAAAATCATGTCGGTAAAAAGGGTAGATTTACTTACCCAAAGTTAAAATTTCGCGTCACTAAAAGTGACAAAAGTGTAGCCATGAAAAATCAAGTTCAACAAAAGGGAAATTTTCCCCAGAAAGTTGTTCGGCACAAACGGAATTTTGATTTATGAAACGATGAGTCTAGCACTGATATGATTTATGAAAATATTCCGGACAGACTGGAAACTGGGGACGCTTAATGGATATATTTTTTCCTCGAAATTCATAAAAAATTGAATTTATTTATGATCTAATGGAAGCTTTACTAACAATTTATGTAATGATTTATTGAATCTTTCACTTCAAATCTAATCCCTTTTTTCAAAAATCAATCTAGAGCTCTTGTCCTTTTCGAAAGCTCTGTGTGATTTTTATTCTGTGAAAGCTGTTTTGCCTTGCTGTCATTTTGTAAAACTGACAATGTTTTTTTAAATACATAAAATAAAGAGTTAAAAAAATAAATACCAACTATGTCAAAATAATACAATAGTTTATTATTATTTTTGGTGAATATATTTCCAAGGCCTAAAATTTTCGGTGAAAAGAGAAAATAAAAATGTACAATTAGAACCAGAAATCTAGATCGATTAAAATACTAGAATTTGTTTGAAATCAAACCCAGAACCTCTTGCATGCACCTTAAGGATCTAACCACTCCACTACTAAACAGATAGAAATAAAACATACAACAATGAATTGCTAAGCTGATCCATTGCAAAAATACTATTTGAGCCATTAAAATAATAATGCGGTTTATTTAAACTTTGCGTCTATAAGTTTTAGTTTACGATCAAAACTTTAAATCAAATAAGCGAATCTTTGCTTCAATTTGATTGTAAAGTTTCCTAGTCTGTAGGAGATGCATCATAGGAAACAGATTGCATCTCTAGAGACTTATTCTTTGTGTGCAGTTTGTAACTTACACGAAGGATGTGCAATTGTGCAACGTATCCAGTTTTTATTTTTAATTATTGTATAGTTACATGCGTTTTAATAATTAATATCTTTGTAATTGAATGATTATTATTATTTTTATTATATGGACAATTTATAAAGCGTTGTTTTTGCGAAGAGCATGTTTAATAATTGACTACATACTTCTAATAAAAATACGTAGTTAACGAAAGCCCAAAGCTTAAAAATTATTACCCTCAATAGATTAAAAACCCCTAAGAATTTTGTTGAAATAATAAATAGCATTTACTTGGTACATTATTCAAGAAAAAAAGGAGGATTCTTATGATTTTTCAAATATCTCTTTTATTTAAAATAAAAATTATTTAAAAGAAGTGGAAAGTGAAATTCGAATCTACGAATCTTTATCTGGAGTCCGTAGCTCTTACCACGGGACCACAATTTTACTGTTTACATCAAAATGTATAAGGTTTGAGATGTTTATCTTTCTTTTCAGTAGGCGCCCAATTGTTTAGCATGGAGGCGGTTTGTGAAATCCGTAAATATGTATAAGGAGTGATAAGAAATAATTTTTATAAGATATAAGATTGTCAATTGCAGGGACGAATCCTTGATACCATTATTTTTACATATTTTAAAAGTACTTATTTTCTTTATTCTGTTGCGCCCCTTACTTTGAGTAATATTCGCAGTAGCTATTTTTCCAGACTGCGGGCTGTTCTGAGTAAGGTACTGTATTTATGTTTCGTACCTACCACCATCTGCATTAACAAAAACATCAAAAGTTTCATCCGAGACTCGCGCCATATGACAACTATTGTTTAGGGGTAGTTTTGTGTAGTGCATCAGAAGCCTTATCTACCCGTCTAGATCTCCTATCTGGGAAGATATTTTACTGCATTCAATATTTCACTATTTCCTCAATCTTGCTATAGTAATAACTATAGTTGAAAATGACTTGTGGAAAGACGGCTTATAATCTTATTTTGATACTTTTAAGATTGAAAAAAACTCAAATTGAGATTACAATATGCGCACTGATTACAATGGCCGACATGTGGTGTGAAATATATTATTCTGTGATAAGAAAACGATAGTAGGAGGAGTAGAAAACCTCGACGCATCATTTTCTTTTTAGTGATCGTTTGCTAACCTAATATTTATAAAAGAAGAAGTCTAATAATCCAAAGGAACCAACATAACACGGATAACGGCATGAACAGTGTACCTAAGTATTTTCCACACATGCACCAGTATGTGAAAAGATGTTGGCGGAACCGTTTACCATTACGTGGGAAAACTACTTGCTAGGAGCGCAGGATGGATTTAGTAGGGTATAAAGGCGTTAGACGGCGATTGTCGGGGGCATAATAGCGCATAAATACACTCTCCTCGCATCAGCTGCTCTCCTGTTATTTCTATGACAAAGTCATCCAGTTACCACAACACATTAAGCGGTAAATTGCAAACATTCGTTTGGAAAATAATGTGGTGCTTGTCTTTATTTTTTTGCCATTATTAAGGGTTATCTAATGCATTATAACGTCAATTTGACCTTTAGCACGTATGGACTATTCACACACTACACATTGTATGAAAATAAATTTCAGGAAATTTATTCCTGAAAGCGTCTCCAGAATTTACTCTTATTTCTATAAAATTTCTCATTATATCAACATTATTATACCTACTTCAATTAAAAATTAAATCGATAAGAACTAATAATAAACTTTCTTTACACATTGATATGAAAATATTCATTTTGTGTTAATAGAATTGTCTAAAAAATCAAATATTTTAAGTAAATAATAATAAAATCGTTTTTTTTATGATAGTTATCACATTTATATTGAATACACAGAATACAACAATCTATGCGACAAAAAACTGATTTTATTACAAATTTCAGAGACAATTTGACGGCAAGTTTTAATTTATCTGAAATTATTTTAATTTATTGCAGTTGCCGCCTGAGCCCATTCTTCATACGACAAATCCAGACGGGATAAATCAAAGCATTATAATAGTCCGCCACATAAATCAGGGATTCGTAAAAACTCAAAACATTAATTCAAAAGTGGATCCATTTAGAGAACTCATCATAAAATTTTCACTTTTCCACCCTTCCGGGCAAACAGTAAAACTATTGAACGTGTAATGGATCGCATTTAAAATTTAATTTGTGACTGAAAATACAAATCGTTTGTAAAATCAGCGCCAAACGTTACATTTTGAAATTAATTTTCCAGTTAAAATGCTTTAAAAAATTTATGAGTAGAAAGGGTTTAAGTTTTTTATTATTCAACACACAATTTCTATAAAATATTGAATGACACAATCTAAATTTAATATAGTACCTTCTGGATATTTCTCTAATATTATCTGTTTAAATATTATAATTATTTATGTTATTTTTCATCTTACTTTATTTTTTAACTATACTTTCTTACTGGCCTGTCCCATTGTCTTATTTTTCAGCTTTTATTATTTTTAACAATCATAAAGTACCTACAATTTCATGGTTTGAGTGAATCAATATTGTCGTAATCTGTTTGTACTGCGGGTAAGTTAGAGCTGCATACTATGATGTTATTCGTGTACTTCTGTGTACTTTATTGTTTGATGTACCAGGTAAACAGCAGTATAGATGGAGATGCTGTTTATCTTAGCTACGTGCTAGCTGGTAGAAGCAACTAGCTCACACCTGATCCTACCAAAAGATAACCAAGAAAACGCTTTATAACATTTGAAGTAATTATTCAATATTGCATTAATTACTTGAAATTTTAGATGTTCATTTTAAGCATTTAGGGATCTAAACACTATTTACAAAGTCAGTCAGTTTCTTAGACGTACTTTTTATGTGTTTTTTAAAACTTTGTTTACTTTTCCTTTCTTCGCTACCAGGGTGGCATGAGCGACAGAAGAGCGCTTACTGCATTACTACGTTACCGTGAAACCTGATAAGCAAGCAGACAGTCTATTTGAGAACCGATACTCCCATCGGGCTTTAACGTGCCTCCGCAATTTACCTCCACACAGTACATACTCTTCTGATGGAATTCAATTATTTGCATTAGGAGTTCTACTGAAAATGAAAACTCATAAAACAATTTATTTCTACTTTGATAAGTAGGTTGTATCTAATTTCAAAACACCTGTATTTTCACAGGCGATATTTTTAAACAATAAAGTACGAACCAACGGAAAAACTTACCAGGATCACATAAAAATATGCGATACATAAATCCACCAGAATCATTGAAGCGGCAAGAGGCACACTCACAAGATATAGTAGGTCTTTGCATGCGAACTTACATCACGCCAGCCTCCAAAAAGTATCCGAAAAAAAAAACTTTCCTTATAGAAAAACACCGAACTTTGGTAAAGTACACCTTTCATATAAATTGAGTTATGTCTATGGAATATGTTCATGCAAACTCTCCATTACTGCTCGTAAACAACCAAAACGCAGCGAACATTTTCAACTCAGTAATAATTATTTTTTTATAAATAAAATATAACAATTTTAGTTAATAATCTTACATTTTTCATAATGAGTTTAATAAACGGTTTTTTTTAATGGCCTGCAAACTAACCACTTTATATATATAGTGGTACCAGAACCTCCTTGCCTTAAAAATACTTGTTATTTGCCATTTAAAAATACCAGGGTGACAGAAAAGTGACAGAGTAAAACAAAAAGGCCCCTAACGATAGGCGCGGATTGTATGGGGTACATGTACCGCCCGGGGCTGGTTGAATGTACCAGGAGCAAAGCAGAGACGAGGGGTGTAAATTGATTCTGGGATCGAATTTTAATGTGAAGAGAAAATAGGATGCCTGGGACGTCTGAAGTGTATTCATTATTTTCTGTTTAAGAAGTTTTAAGATCGCGTCATTAGTCTCTAGATCCAGAAAATATAACAATTTTATTCTTACTTTTGAACCTTAGGAAAAAATTACCAGCTAAAAAATGTTGCCAGGGATGTACTGGGTAAGGCATTTAGGAAATCAATCGGACCTAATTTTTTGCACATTTTATGATTGATTAAGTATTATGATTGCATAAAGCATAAAGAGGTATTGTCCAAACAGCATTGAATACCCTGTTACAAAGTCCAGTGCGTTAAGTGGTATCAGCATTTCCATCCCCAAGCACTGTCTGTTTTTTCACAGGATATTCACAAAGTTACGCCAGAAACATATTATTTTTTTGATATATATTTAACGCTAACGATTTTTAATCAAATCGAAAGGTTTGATCAATATGCATTTTGTCAAAAAAGTACCGGGAATTGATCATTTAATATTCCAAATTCAATTCAAATAATAAGTTGGCACAACTGTTTTCTATACTGATGCAGAGTTTGGGCCATCCTGTCCTTAAGTTCGTTTACAGTGCTCGATTTTGTTAGTTCATCTCAAGTGTGTTTTGCGATTCGATTTTATAATGGATAAAATCATCGAACAAAGAGTTTGTCTCGAATTTTGAATCGTAAATGGAATTTCGTGTTTCGAGACACTGAAAATGTTGCAGAAAGCTTACGGTGAATCAACTTTATCAAAAACACGTGCATATCCCAGTAAGAGAACATTATTACTATATTTATTTTTTAAAAAAAACTATGTACAAGTTCAAATAAATAAATATGAGTGATACAGTGCCATGCATTTTAGAATAAAAACTACTTACACGTTTGTTTGTTTGTGTATTTTTATTTAATTTTAGCTCCAAAAAAATTCTTGCTAATATAGTACTTTTTTTTCACCTAAATATTTATAACTTATCGATCACAAAGATGCTTTTTATTTTTTAATAGGTATACACTGATTTCAAATATCTTAATTTCGTATATAAAGTGTAAGAAATAAAATCTCTTACGAATAGTCCGGAGAAACTAATTATTTAAAACATAATTCCACCAAGTTCAAATATAAAATTAACAAAATATACACTAATGAAAAAAATTGTACCTACATAAGGGACATCAGAATTTTTTGACCGTGAATAAAATACATTTTTCCGAAACTTCGATTTTTTACGTTGGGTATAAAAATAAATCCGTTTTTTTAGATAGTCGTTATATAGTTTTTAGCGATCCTGTAGTACACCCAACATTGTCTATGGGCCCAGACAATGAGAATTTTCAGTAACTTTCAGCACATGTGCGCCCAATACAACTAACTACTTTATTGTATTCCAACAGAAGCCTACTCGCTAAATCACCCCGGTCTGGCGCTAAATACGGAAAAGCGAACACAACGTTTTGTTTGCTACACATTTTTTTACTTTTGTGATTAAAAATCGGTTAAATCCCCCATTCAACGACTATTCTAGAATTTCAAACGGAACCATTCATTTTTATACAAATATTTTCGTTCCACCTATCCGTTCCACTTTTATTTATTTAGAAATGATATTCGTTTAAAAACTCGATTCTTCTGATTTCAATGGCCATCAATATTTGTAACGTTTTCGCCACTCTGATAGCAGTCATAGTATTTGATAAAATAAAAAACAAAAATCTTCTTCGTCTTCTTAATTGATTTCGCATATTTATACCTATTACTATAAATATGTAGTATTTATTTATTTATTTCATATATTACTTTTTTTTCTTAATGAAATACCTCGCTGGGCAAAGCCCGTGTTGAGATATTTTTTTACAACTAACATTTAAATTTACAAGTATGATATATTTAAAGAAGAACAATAAAATAATGCATTAGGTACCTACAATTAACAACACTGTGAACTATATATATACTCGTATATGCTATTTAGGTGGGGTAACCATTTCAAGGCACCTCTCGGGACCCAAATCGTAGATCCAATTTTTTACGAAGATGCGATTTTTTTTTTACATCTTTTTCATTTTTTGCATACAGTGGAAGGGTGTTATATATTTTTGGAGATAGGAAGACGTGGCTTTTTTGTCCAAAAGACGTTGTCATTTTCGGTAGTTCCAATAATTGTTTACTTTTGGTTCTTGTTTCATATTTCGTGTCATTCCTTGTCCCACCATATTTATGTGTGTGAACGTTTATTATTTTGCGTAAAAATATATACTTGTGTACCATAGACAATCGTATTTTTTTTTTTCTTCTCGACCATTAGTTGGTATTTTAAAACTTAAAAGTTGATGCATTTTACTAATGCTTTATATTATTTATTGTATTAAAAAAAACAATTTTAGTAAATTTATATTTGTTTTAATAATTTTTAAACGAAAAAATGAGTACTTTTTAAAGCTTTAATAGTGAAACCTGCTAAGTACATAAATTACACGTGTTCGTGTGTCGCAATATTTTTCAATTATGGTGTTATTAATGATCCGTAAATCAACACTGTAATAATAACATCATTTTAGCCATCAATTTGCCGAAGATAGTCCGCCATTTTGTATTAACACTCCCCTTCGGGCCCATCTGGTAACAGGAGCACAGCATTAGTATGGAGATGAGGCAATCACTAGCCACCCTTCGCAGTCAAACGGGGGATATAACATTATTTGTTTCACTAATACAAAAATATTTCTGTCTACAAGTTTTACCGATACGCTTAGATATCACGCACGAAAATACAGCTGCCGAAACTTGTGTCGGGAAAATTGGCGGTGAGCGGTGAACCTCCAACCGCCCATGTAACATATGTTTCCCTGGTAATAGATTTTATCATCTGTAAATCATACATAAAAGTTTGTGGGCGCAAAAAGTGTTAACGTTTACTATCCTTGAATCCCCCTATAAATTTTCTCTGATATACTTGTAATGGTATGTACTTTTTAAAAGTATATACATAAAATTTAATGTACTGTAGCATTGCAGCACTTTTGAAGAAAATTGGAGCTTTATTTATTGTAAAATTCATTTAGAAATTTTGGTAGAATAATATTTAACAGTTTATCATAAAAATCAATTTTTAGGATAAAAATACACGCAAATGCTTTTTTTCAATTTTTCACAGATAATAAATAATCTCTTCGTAGTACCTACCTACTTCTGATCTCATTTTGTAAACGTTCTAAACTTTACCTTGGTAAATTATATTTATTTACCGTTATAATTTTATGTATAAATCTAGTTATTTTTATCTTCATCGTTCCTTTGGGATTGTATTGTTTATGTATATTTACTACCGAAATAAACAAAATAAAAAATATATGATTTTTCTCAAACCTGGGTGTTGGTGATGTTGTTCCCCTCTGTAAATGGGCCTTTCGTCCTGTTGAGGTCGTTAAAATAATAATCATAATAATACTATCTTACACACCTTATTATTTATCAAGTTGCGTCTAATCAAAAACAAGAAATGGTAAAAAGTTCCAAAAAGTATTTTTTGTGTATGTAGAATTCTATAAGAATGAATTCAAAGAGTTTCTCAAAATATATATAATACAATAATTTAGTTCGTTGCAAAACAGACAATATGATACCCCGGATAAGGATGTAAAATTATAAGCATTTGTTATGTTTTACATAACAAGTTAGTGTTTGTGCGTGGACACAGAAATTTACATACGTAACGAAGATGCAGCAGGAATCAGGGAAGCATGAAAGGTAAACTGGTGTAATTTATTCGAGAGGCAGTTTGTTTGCGATATACATATATAATACGAGTAGTATGTTCGTACACAGCCACAGCATAAAAACAACAAAAATCTATCATACAATCAACTATGTATTAGATTTTTTAAATATTTCAGTTTTTCCTTTAAAATTGTGAGGTATTTCGACGCTAAAAACAGCTTCGGTAGATTTTCTTGAAGAATTTCTCAAGAGCTGTTCTCGTTGCTGAAGCATCATTTGTTTCATTCAGCTAGAAAAGGCCTTAAACCCACACTGCGCGCTGTGCTCCTGGTAGCTTCTCTTCCCACATCCCACAATGAATGACGCACGAACCTCATTGATTTTTCTTAGTACAAGGAAAATAATGGTTGGAAATATACTTTTTAAACATTCCAATTAATGCAACTTTCTTACAGGAATACATATGAGTAGATAACTCACTGGCCTACAAAATAAATTAAAGAAAAAACGAGAGAAAAACCATTTTATTGATTTAAGAAACTCCTGTTGTATGTAAAAATACTTAAAAACATATTTTTATGATTTATCATTAGAAAAAAAAAACTTGAAATGGTATATTTGGCATGAGAAAAATTATTTCAATTTTTTTGTGTGAAAAATCTTATTTCATACACTCCATTAGACAAATTCTCAAGAAAAAATTGTGTTATCGAGTTATTGTTATTTTATTCTGAGAGTGCATGCATAGCAAACCTAACGATTTAACAATTTCACAGCAAAATATTTGAAAAATTCAAAAATATAAAGTGTCTATTATTATTTGGTTTATTTTCTTTAGGGTTCAAAAATTTTATCTTATTTTATGTGAGATAATAACTTTTTTTGACATAAACCACCAATCTTTTCCTATTACCCAAAGTGTCTCTCTCATTCACTGACTGTCACATTTCGTGTATTCTCCAAATATGCGTATTCTTTTGTAAGTCCTAGCGATCATATTCCAAAAACAAAATTGAAACATTTTTAGTTTATTAAATTAGAGTTTTCTGTATGGAAAGATATATTTTGATAAAATTTTGTACTATTTATTGTATGTATTTGTTACTTCAACCAAAATGTTCATTTAAATGTCAAATGTTCTTCAAAATATTCAAGATATCCGATTTAAGCGAACAGGAAACGCGTCAGTTAAAAATGGAGAGAGCTTGTCAAATCCTTTCA
>JAGVSP010003599.1:0-20744 GCA_022494985.1 Micrasema minimum | reverse complement strand
TGATTTAAAAAACATTTTTTCTAACAAACATTCTGAGATTTAATTCCTAAGAACTACGCAGTGAGAGATTTTTAATTTTGTACTGTGTACGTTGAATAAAAACGTCACACACATAAATGATTTTCATGTGATATTGATGAATTTAAAATATGTCAGCATTTTCCATTAAATAATATGCACCAAACCTCCTTTGCTTTTGTAGCGTAGCAGAAAAGTTTTGTTAAGTTGAATGAATGGAATTTTCGCGCCAAAATGTCAGTGTGCGTGCGAAAATAATGAACGTACCGCTTCCCACAGAGCGGCGTTTCCTGCGCCGCTGGTGGATGTGACGTCATCAATTTACGCACCGCATGGCAACACGGTGACCGGTGAGGCGGGGGCGGGGAGGAATAAAACATTACCCAAACCATTTTCCGAGATCTTTTGTTAAGTAGTTTCGGACATCTTTCCCTTCGAAACAAAATACAATAAAGTAATGAAACATTTGCATAAATATTATAAAATATTATATTTTTTTAATATTCAACATTCTCTTGCATGGTATGTAAAGTTCTAATATTTATAATAATTTCAATATTTTCATACATAGTTTGTAATGTTTTAATATTTATAACAATCTCAATATTTTCTTGTATTTAATGTATTAATGCTATAACAGTTTTTATATTTTCTTAGTTTAATGTTTTAATAATAATAATAATTTCAATATTTCATTACCATTAGTATGTAGTGTTTTAATATTAATTTTTCATATCATATTCAGTTTGTTATGTTTTAATAATTTTATAATAATTTCAGTAGTTTATTAGTATGTAGTGTGTTTTTATATTCATAATAATTCCAATATCGTAGTGGTATGTAATGTTTTAATATTTATAACAATTTAGGACTGCCAATACCCAGCTCTTAGCTTATTTGGCAGTCCAGGACCATAAATATGTAAACCTTAATGTGTACACACTAATTAAATAAATAAATAAATATCTTTATACATATCCAAGCGTACATATATAGCGTTAATTCTATATTAGAGGATATTAATATATTATTAGAAATTTTTATATGATTAGATATTTTCATATTTAGTGTTGAATGAAATAAATATTAGCTTATTGCATTTATTTAGTTAATTAATGTAGTTATTTTACATCTCGTAATTGTCATTTTTAATCGTAATGAATCTTGATGAATACCTACATTCTGCAGAGAACGAAGAAATTAAATTACATAAAGTTCAATATAATTTAAAGTTATATATAACTTAAATATAATTTATAGTTATACTTTAATATAATTTTGAAAACAATTAATTATCAAATCAACTAAAATTCACAATAAAAAAAATAATTTATTCAATCAGTTAGATGTGGAATAAGTATTTTAACAGCGCAAAAAGTAGATAGGTACGCATGAATTCGGTCGATTTGCTTATCAAATAATGACCCATGTGTGAATTAAATCTGGCGGCCAACGGAATTGTCGCGTGATTTCGCAATAATAACTATTCATTTAATTTGTTTTAAAAATACTTTTTATTATATTGAGTGGTGGTCCCGTAAGTCTTGTAGATTTTTCGTCGCTATTAGGTATATTATGTTTATTTACATATCCATATCTTATCTAAATAATGTATTAATGGCCAAAGTTTTTCGAATCTAAAACATCAATTTAAAACAACGCAAGCAACTTGCCAAAACATATGTATGGAGCATTTTGATTTATGGCTATGAGACATGGTACCTAACCGAAAGAGATCTTAAAAGGCTAGAGGCCTTTGAGATGTGGTGTTACAGAGAATGTAAGGAATCACGTGGATAGACCACATCACAAATGACGAGGTTCTCAGAAGAATCGAAGGAGGAAGACACCATTAGTGAGGAGCGAGCCCTATGGATCGACCATAAGGGTCTCCAATACGACATTATAGAAGGGAATGGTAGTGGGGACAAACCCCAGAGGGCGCCCCCGACGAGAGTATCTGGAGCAAGTGTGTGAGGACATGAACCCAGCCTCATATACAGAGCTGAAGAGGACTGCGGAGGACAGAGCGCAGTGGAATTTACGATGCAGAGCCGCGCTGCAGACCAATCCTGTAATCACTGTTTATTTAAATAATTTTAATACCTACTGATCACTGTATTTTTGTCATGTTAAGGGCACTAGTGCCGTCAAATAAATATAAAAATTGAAGAACTTAAATAACTTCTTCTGTACGATTTTTATTTTTAGTGTAATTGATTTTTGTATGCATAGCGTTTACAAATTTTAATAAAGTATAGAATTATGTGTGAAATCACTGGATTTCCCTGAGGATTACATTAAACTTTTAAGAGATTTTCTGTTTTCCTAAATTTTTATTTCAATAAAATATATTTTTAAAAATTTTAACTGATTTTTTAGTAATAAACATTTTGTAACACATTCAGCTATATGCCACTAATTCATTAAAGACTCTAAAATATTTGTCAAAAATACAATAGGTAATAGGTACCTATGATAAATTCGTAAAATAAATAAAAATATTTATAAGAATAGAAGATGTATACCCAGTGCATAATTATTACAATTTTTATTTTTATTTAAACATTATAATGCAAATTCGTGTCACTTGGCCAAACATTGAATCACGACTCCGATTTAACTGGTTCCACTTTCATTACCGTTTAGTGCGTAAATAACTGTTGAGAAAAATACAACGCCATTTCAGCTGGTAGACATTTTGTCACAATCTTGTATATTGTGAAAAATCGTACGACTTGTGTCAAAATGTCGGGAGTAAGAAACTCGAGTGGAATGCAAATCTCAAGGGTACAATCGACATTCTTAGGCACTTTAATTTTCATTTGAGAACAAAAATCATTCATATTAGCTAATAAACCGGAATATCTGCTTAACTTTTCGGAAGAATACTCTGTGTAATAAATTTATTATGAAATTGGTTTAACTACTTACTGTGTTTACTTGTAAACAGACATACTAAAAAGACCAATTTAGTATACAAATCTTCATTCATTCATTTCATTATACCATATCCGCTCCCTATGTGGAGCATATGGAATCCACAAACTGCATCCAGGCCAAGCGATCTGCCGCCAGCGGCATTTTGTTTTAACCGAGTAAATATCCGATCTCCAGACAGTTTTCATACTGTTGAATGCGGCGCCCATAATATTGGCGTGCGATCTAAGGGTGATAGATGTACGTACATTTTTTTAAAAATAAGCATCTTATGGTAGATCAATCCACTTTTTGCGTCTAATCTTAATGTATTTATACTTTATTTAAGTACTTCGTATTTAAAGTATGTAACGAAATCAGAGAAAATCATTCGTATGACTACACTCTACACTCGATTTGAAGGTTTGTTAAAAATATAAATTTGAATTATAAAATAATATAACTCGGTACAAAGTACATTCAACATAAATTTTATAAATTATTTGTGTTTTATGTCATCAAAGGAATAGAAAATTAATAAGTTAAATTTTCTTTCAATCCTGTCGTAAGTCACTCTCACCACAATTATCCTTTGTTATTTAGCAATATTTTTTTAAACGGGGGGGGGGGAAAACTTATGAAAATTAAAAACCTTAAGAGGCAATGTCATGGCCAAAATCAGAAATTATCCCATATAGCAACACACTCGGTATCGCAATTTATCTTCATAAGTAAATTCTTGTGTCCATATAATCACCGTGTCGCCAAAATGTTAGAAGAACTAGCCCTGATGTCATCTCCTCGCTCTAGGTCATCCGAATCTCCAAGAATGTGCAATTCAGCTTGATGAATGTATGAAGACTAGGATAGATTAATATCAACGCGGACATGGTTGATTGTAAGTAACTGAAAACTGGTTTTAATGAATAGACATATTTTATGATTATCGACCAGATTGCGTGTCTGCATCGTCTTATTTTTAAAAATATTTGTATATTTTTATAGGAAGGATATATATTAAAATTATTTTTTAAAATTTAAGATACAAACACGCATCTGGTCGAATATCTAAACATGTTGAGAGTATATCATTGCGCTTCATGTTCCTAGGGTAAATATCGTGGTAATTACGTATTGTGTATGGGAAGCTCCGTTCCGCTAGTCACGTGGTGGAGTATGCTCTCAAAGTTGATAGCTGGGCCCAGATTACCAACATCTACTTGCAGATGTGTGATCGCGTAATATATTATAATAGATGGGTAAATCGGTATTATATTATCAATAGATAATTGTAGGCAAATTTTCCACCATATTATACGCGTCACAACTCGCGATACATTTTAGATGCGGATAGATAATTGTAACCTGGGACGCCTGGTCAACTTGTTTGAAGTAAGTATAGACCTCATTTATCCTCAATGTTTTTAAAATGGTAAAATACTTATTAAGAGCATTCCAATTATCGGTCATAATCGTATGGAATATTGAAATAAAAAGATATACACTGCTGGAAAAAAAATTAGTATGGCGGCATTATAGGCCTGCGGGAATCAGACATCCTGTAATCCAATCATTTTGTTTGTACTATTTAGTGCGTATGCTGTCATAAATAAAAGATGTTTCGAATTAAGTTGGATATTAGTATTTAGGTAGGTAGGTACAAAACCCTTTTGGGGAAATTGTATATTAAAGGTAGACTTAAAAAATTCCGTACCTATAATATTGGCGTGCGATCAAAAGGTGAATAGGTATGTACATTTTTTTTTTAAATAAGCATCTTATGGTAGATCAATCCACTTTTTGCGTCTAACGAAATAGTTCGAGTTACTGCAGTTTACCTCTCTGTGCCGATATGATTACTGAGTACCTACCTCGGAGGCTATGAATAGGTGTTCTGGAACTCTCGGTGGATCTAGAACGCTGCATGCGCTTGGTTGCTTTAACAAATATTCAGGTTGGGTGTGTTACTAATGGAATTACGCCGAACCAATATTGTTCACATGTGTTCACACAAAATACACGGCCACAAAAGTGACAGGCGAAAACTGTGTTTGTACACAAATCGCCTCTTCGCATTAAAAGTGTACAATTTCCAAAAATCTTCGAAATTGAGTTAATATGAGGAAACGATTGGTATCAAACAGTATTCATCTCTTTAATATTGACAAAAGAGCGTAGTTCAACAAACGCTCGCTAGATAGCGCATGTTGGTTAGTTTTAAATTGGCCGAAGTGAGAACTTGTTTCGCGCGAAAACTAAATATTTTTTAGTTATGTTCAAAACGACCGAGCAGTGCACTTGTCGTGTCTCTTCAAAAGTATACAAAAACGAACATTTGACCCTAAGGTAAGCATTCTATTTCATTAGTATTATACAATCTCAAAATTATACACTTATTGCTATAAATGTGTAGCAAAGTTTGAATCAATTCTCCCTTTAACATTGTATAATTATGTAATTGTACAGTTTTTGTGATAAAATATGAATAATACTGTGGTGACCCTTTTCATTAAAACCATATTTTTTCTAAATTGTATACTGTTTTAGATATTTTTTTGTTAAAAGTTATGTTTTATTTTGAAATTGACTTGTTTTTATCCTAAATCTGACGTCAGAAATAGTTTAATCCCGAAAATGTTTACTTTTTCATTAATAAATGTAAGATTATTTCGATTTTCGTTAATATTAGTTATTTTATTATGTTTGTTTTCACTGTGATTTTGAAACATACAGCGACTTGTTTCAACGCGTTTAGTTATGTTTTAATAGTCAGCACTGCGACAAAACGGTCGGGGCGAGTGACGCGACGGCTAGCCGTCGCGGCTGTCTCGTTTTGCCGCGCGTTCCTCTCTATACAAAACGAGATAGCCGTCGCGTCGCTCGCCCCCGACCGTCCGTCTAATTGTATGTTTTAAAATGTTTTTATTTTATTTATGCAGCTTAAATCAAATGCATTGGAAATGGCACAAAGAATTCAATTTCTAGAGAGCTTGAAAAAAAATATAACTACTCAGAAAGAAGTAAATGATCCGCCTATTGCTGATTCTGAAGTGGAATCGATGGACATACTACATGAAAATACCTCACAATATGTAATAAGTCTAAACTTAGGTATGTTTTTTATACACCGTTTCCCACGATGAGACCGCGAAACTCCAGAGGGTGATTATTCATGATATTCTGAGAAAAAAATCTTATAAAGTTTTTCAAAAAAACTCAATTCTAATTTCTTAAAAAAATGATTAAAAAATGAATAAAAATTCACGCGTGTAATACCGTCCATTTTTGAACTGGCTAACACCACGTGACCTGCACCAATTTCAGATATGAAATTCGAATTTTGAATTTTCGTTCGGTGACCAGAGCGGACCCCCACTCCTCCCCGCCCACCGCCACCCCGCCACCGCTAGCATTTCAAACATAAACCAGTACTACATAGTCGCTTTTTATCAATACTTTTTTTAGATTAATTATTAAAAATGCCCGGATCAAAAAACTTCATAAGGATTTTTTTCTCAGAATACCATGAACAATCACCCTCCGGAGTTTCGCGGTCTCATCGTGGGACACGGTGTATAACGCGCCAATTAAAATTTCCGATCAGAAAAAACGAGGTTTATTAGCTTTAGTTGATAAGAAAACTATTCCCGAATATTATCGTCCATTTTATGAAAATCTGTAACCTGTATGAAATTAGACAATAATTAAAATGAAAAAAGAATACAAATTGAATAGATTAAATCTTGTATTTTTTATTGTTTATTTTTCTTTATGTTCGTTGTTTTGCATTTTTTTAAATTAATACTTTTAAAGCTTTTAAGATTTTATTTAAACTATTAATACGTAAAAAAAATACTCAAAAGACTGTATAACGTTCCTAATAATAAAAAAAAGTACTTTTATACCTAGATCTTATACTTAGATTACATAATCGGTAAGACTGAAATACCTTGGTTAACTTAGTGCCATGTTACTTAGCGATTAGCGAGATTTAGTCAACCACTTAATTTTATTTTATAATTATCTTATTTTTTTGAGCCATTTTGTTTTAGTTGTATAAGTTTTAGTCCATATTTAGTATAATAATTTCATCATTGTACTGAAAGAAATAAATATTTTATAAAATATTATTGTTTTACTGTGAAAAATATTTTTTTTCTCTTAAATTTAATCGTTTTGAATAAATTAAATATTTATATTGAAATAAAATCGTTAAAATCAAGCAACATTTTATCTAGAAAAGTATTGAAACTCAAAACGATTATTTTTCTGACCTACGTTTCGGCTACTATATAACAAAATTAATATATAATTTTATCTTACTTTGAAAGACAGATAATGTAACTATCAAAAAATAAATAAAAAGTTTTGATAAGATCATTATTATTAAAAATATTACACGTCAAACCTTAAAAACGCTCTCCTGTAAAATTAATAAGTTTTGAGATTATACAGTTTTAAATGCGAGAAGGCGAAATATGTAAACTCCTCGACCAAATCAGCTGTGATAAAAGTCAACTCAAAAAGGAATCGTGTACATAGAGACAGCGTGTGCAAACATACTAAAATAATATACGTAGTACCTAGTGCTATGATCGTAAATTTAAAAAAAGCTATTCCATCTAAACCAAATCTTTATAATATTATTGTCAGTGCCCGTATTCTGCATGGTTTGACAGGACTTCTGCGCATATGACTTTGTACTGAATTCGTATGCGCAGAAGTCCTGTCAAACCATGCAGAATACCGGCCCTGAACCAAACAACGAAAATTGTATAGCAAACAGTGTAATTAAATGACGTAATATATAAGGGTGTTTGGCTTTATATGTATTACATTGTATTTGCAGGTTACATTTATGCTTAGAGTATACAGTTTAGGCAAATCCAGATATTAAATCATTATTGTCTCGTTTATGGTCTTCTATAATGTTCTGTGCACTTAATTCACAGATAGTATTTTGTAAATCACTTGTTTTAGTACGAAAACTTTCGTGACATTATATAATCGACGCGGAAAACAAAAAATAGCATAGCATACAAGTATTGAATAATATGTTTATCAAATTACCGTAACAGTTTTTTTTATTGTCAAAAGTCATCACTATAATTATATACCTATATAAATAATGTAATATAAAAGCCCTTTGGGTATTAATAATATAAAATAAATAAATATATTACGTTTTTAACGTAATTAATTACATTTGATGCGAGGTTAAAAACGAGCTATCATTTTAGAAAAATACGAGAACAGTTGCTCGATCACAGATCAGAACCGATTCGGTAATAAAGCGACGTGATAACGATTTCTTACCCATGGATGTTTAACGTTTTCGCGATCACAATGGAACACGCGTTAAAAGTTATCGATCGGGATTATCAAACGAGCGCAAACTAGTCGCGAGCCATTTCCCGACATATATCTTATTCGCACAAATCTTCATTTAATCTTTATTATAATTTAGTCGGTTTTCGGCAAGACAATATTAAGAAAAGAAGTCGAAATAAAAAAAATCCGTCAAGCGCGATGATTTGACGTTTGACATAAGGCCGCGATATATAGCTTAGTTCGGCTCCGCTCGGCTCCGCTCGGCTCAGATCGTCAATGCTCGCGGTATTAAACGTTATGTCATTGGGATCGCTCAAATCGTTAGCAATAGCACGTGAATAGCACGCTTTTAACTACGTCGATAGTTATCTGTGCTTGAGCTACAGACCATGTTACACAACACAAGTTTGCGATAGATAAATCTTCTCTCAACATTCACGATGATTATGTATGAAATCGTCTTGGCAAAAGTGCTTAACCGATTTTTGCAAAAGAAGTCGGAAGGATTCGCCGTAATTACCCGTGTCTTAGTTCATTACATCGTGTTACTAACCACTTGCCTTTCTTTCTCTAGACAGGTGCTGAAACGAGAGAAGAAAAAAATCTCACGAGATGTTATACGGCTGGGAACAAAAATGCGATAACCACTTGTACGCAAAAAGCCACAGCGCAGTAAAACGAGAAGTAATGCAAATAAGATACACACAAAAAGGTGAAAAAACACCCGTTTTCCGCCAGACAGCGCCGGGCTGTGGAATCAATATTTTGACAACCGAGAATTGCCAGACGGTATGAATGAAAAGAATCGGGGACAGTGTAAAGGTTAACGGGCCAAAACGAGACTTAAAAAGTACACGGAACTTTCTTACTTCAGTTTTTGTTGGCGAATATAAATGCACATGAAACTATATACACTATACAACCAGCGCTTCGATTCTGTTAACTTTTTTCAACTACTGCGCATACGATTTTGTACTGAATTTCGTATGCGCAAAAGTGTCTAAAACCTTAAGAATCGCACCGCTGCGCTGGGCTGCGGATTTGGAGTCAGTAAAAATAAACTGATTCCAACTACATACTCTCTCTCTTCCTATTACCTTATGTTTCTATCTAAGAAGGAGTTTTTGAAAAAAAAACTACATTTACTCTACTAATTAAACTGCCTTATTTAGCAACCATGATCTCCATCACTTTAAAAAAACAGTGTAACAGTTATCAGTATAATTGATAATAAAGTTAATTAACGAAGTTCCCAAAAATACATTAGTACACCAACAATAAAATTCGAGCTTAAGTCGAAGTTGGAGTAGGAGTCGAAGTCGATATAGGTACATAGAATAAAACGAAGGAGTTAAGAGTCGCAAGATATTCGATAGACTTGACAACTATGTAGAGTTATGCAGTATGTACATGTACATACATGTCAGTAACGGTTTCGGAGACTTTGAAGCTTTTATGCCCGATTTTGTGAAGATCAAAGTTGGCCTGTCTAAGATTATGTGATGGATGAATAATGTTTGTGTTTCAAGTATGTTCTAACGAGTTTACCAAAATTCGCTTGTCTTCATTATCATAAACACCTACGCACACACACGCACAAACCCTTTATTGCGACGCGCGATGGTGACCTTCTACGTCACGCAAATCCGACGCAATTTTTGATACAGCTGTCATTTGACAGTTTTGTAATCAATAAAATAAATCAGGTGTTTCATAGTTTGATAACTGACAGTTATGATTTTACGCTGTTTATAAAATAGTCAATTTGGCGCGGATAACAGAAATAACATACTTACTAAAACAAAAGTTACAGTCATCATGAGGCACATAGAATGTAGGGAGTAGAATTTGAGGTGAATTGGGGTCTGTAGTCTAAAGATTGCAAACCGGAGTACGGCTCCGGACTCTTAGCCATTAGACCACAATCCGGTTGCAGGTTAATATATAGTACCTTGTTTCAACGATAAGTTATTTTAGGCAAACCACCATACCGATTATTTGCCCGAATAGTAAAGTAAATATTCACTAGACGTTCGTCTCTCAACAACCTGATGTGGCGAAGGCCAGCGGTCAAAGACGCCTGTAAATGAAGATCAAGTCTGCGCTGGAAGGTAAACTGTCGATATCACCAGCAAGCAGATGGAGATTATTTATTGTTGAAACATTCCTAGAGAAACGTTCTCAGCAACCACTGCCGCTGCCGTTGTGATTGGTCATTTTACCGCCCGCAGCAGAAATCATGGCGACAATTCTGATCCGCCCACGCGAGCTCCATTGTGTCTGGTAACGGTGTTCCACCACAACCTTGTCCTTCCATCGCCGAGAAGCTTGCACTTATTAGAATTTGTATACCAAGATTAACAAAAGAGAATAATCCCTTTAAAATGAATCAGTAACAATAGAATCGTTCATAGAATCTTGTTTTGTCTCGGGTCATGCTGATGATAAATATGATGCACAACATGCGTTTTCAAGATGCAGCACGAACAAACGTAAACTACGAAAAACATTTTTTTTCAAACTTAATTACATAGTGGGTACATTTCTTGTCGTCAAATTTTTATCATGAAACAGCGCAGCGGCCGACTAACTCTCGGTAAAGCACATTTAACTTTTGATCGCTCCCCTTTAGAGAGTTACACCTTTCACTGAGTAGGCGATGAATCTCACTTTGAGAATCACTGATCTAACAGCCACGGGCTATTTGCTAATCGTCCAAACTTGTTTTACATCACATACCAGATGACGTATCTACCAGTACCATAAACATTCTTTGACAAATATTTTTAAAAATGCACATTATTATTAAATTAATAAGGGGCAAGGTAATTTTGAACGAAGTGGCCCAGTGGTAGCGTCGCGGTCCCTGAGTCCAGAGTTCCTCGGTTCGAATTCCCACTCTATTCCTATTTTCAAGCACAAGCCGCTTAGGCTTTATTGGAAATAGTATTTACAAATTGAAATTTGTGCAAATATCATAAGATTGCATAATTATATTTCTTTTTTGTTTTAAAAAAAAGCGTAGCGTATAATGGCTAAGACGCTGAACGCACGATACAGAGGTTCGATTTCCGGCAAGAACAAAAAATCAAAAGTAATATTTCTCAAGCCTGGGTGTTTGTGACATTGTTTTCCTCTGTTACTGGGCCTCCTGGCCTGGTGAGGTGGTTTAATCAATATAAATATGACACTAATGAAGTAATCTAGCAACAAATTTCCTATATCAACTGGTTTCGAGACGTACCCTGTCTCTTCGTCAGGACACAGAAAAGGCGGTGATAAAATGTTCCACCAAAAATTTTCACCAAAATTCTTTTAATATTAAAAATACAATAACAGTTTGACGAGAGAATAGCAAAAAAGTAATATTTTTCTTAAAAAGTACCAAAACAGTCGTCTCGCTGTTCCTTGTGCATTGTTTACAAATTTAAAAAAATCTGATACATCGTAATAAAATTATGGTTTCAATTATTTACATTATAAATTTATTATTGTCTACCTAATATTGCTCAATGCGCCATCAATATACAAGCGTACGTACCACACAAAAGCAGAAGTCATAACAATAAATATAGCAGAAAATGATATTATCACCGTGAATCATACATACATAATTTACATGAATATTATCACAAACTCTAGTCATAATACATTACGTGGTTCACATTTCCACCCACTAACGGGAGACGTGTCTAAAGTGCAGAGTTCTCGGTTCTCGTACATAATACGTAGGAGATATTCCAAAAATGAATGAACTCCATGTAACCGGTTTCAAGATATCAATACAGTTAATTTGGGTGAGAAAAAATATCGGGTAACCAGTTCATGCCGTACAAGGTACAAGTAACGCAATTATTATGAAAAACATAAACTTTCCGTTTACACTTTTTTTAAATGAAATTCGGTTAACGTTGTTCGAAGCTGTAAAACAACATTATTAAATGGATTGTTACTGTTGATAGTTCCATGAAACTGTATTTATAATTTACATTTTAATCTGCCTAAATACTAAATTATACTAACATGTCCCGACTTAACCCGGATTTATTGGGTCATGTTAAATATAAACCGTTCAGACTGCTAATGTATAAATGTATAAGTAAATAAATAAATATTTGTATGAAATTTTAAATTTACTTCCTGTTATTGGATACTTTACTAAAAACAATGATATTTAATTTTTTTAGTGTTGACTTTATAGTCCATTAACTCGTTCATAATCTCAACTCAGCAGATTTTTTTTTACTAGGTAAGCACAAAATTACTGTTATGTTAAAGATGTTAAAAATGTTAATGATGGGTCCTTCAAGATAAAATAAAATTAGCTTCCCTGTGTTAGATGAAGAGTATTACCCTAACGCTCCTAGAAGCAATTTCTACAAGAACAAAATTTATTTTGTTTTATTTAACCACCTCAGAATGCCAGGACGCCAGGAGGCCCTATTACAGAGGGGAACAACGTCACAAACACCCAGGCTTGAGAAAAATCATTTTTTATTTTTGTGTTCTCACCGGGAATCACCGGGAATCAAACCCGGAACCTCCGTTGCGTGAGTCCAGCGTCTTAGCCATTACGGAGGCCGCCAAATCAATCCGCAAAATAAAAAATCGGATTCTCATTGGGACACGAGGTCTGCTAAAAACAGCAACGTTTAAACGATATTTAGATGATCACATTATGCCTCATCTATCGTCAGTTGGTATAATGGCATAACGCGAAGGGGCGTATCTGATATTTCGCTCATTTTGATTTACGATTAAATATTACATTTCCACACCGATAGAAACTCTTCTATTGCATCTTTCTGCAATATTACAAGTGTTATAAGAAAACGAAAGTATCAATAATTACATGGTTTAAGATCGTAGAAGACGATCATCTTATGAACTGCTAAACTTATACGTTTACATCATCTGGAGTCATATTGCTAGTTATTAAACCAAGCGAGAAAAAAAACTGCATTATCAATTGGGTTCTTTCCGATTTTTTATTTTAAAATTTCTCCATTTGGCGCGCATGCGGTGTGACGTCACAGCAATATAGGCGCTCACTACGGAATGAATTTCACGCCTTTCACGGTGGACGGGTATGACGTCATTAGCCAATAACGGGCGTTAAAAAATCCTTCGTATTTTCGTGTTTTTAAAACATAAATTATAAAATGAAAAAACAAAACTTTTGATCATTGTGTTTTATATCGTTGGAATTGTAAAAATATACTTTAAATATTTATAACTTTTTCAAGGATATTCATGCTATCGGGAAGAACCCTATTATTTATTTTTCTTATTTCCTATTGAAAATTGACATGTAAAATAATGTAACATTTTCATGTGGATGATCGAATAGTGCCCAGATTATGGATAAATGGATATACTCAGCATCTTTTCAAGGTCTGAACATCATTGCACTATTTACCTGCAACATCAGAAGCTATGGAGAGTTCCTGTAGATGGCGAACTCAGTTAAGTATTATACATTTATGTATTTGAATCTGTTTTAACCGTAGGTTAGGTTGGGTTAGATACCAATCATCGCGTTGCGCGATGATGTGCTTAGTAACTGCAAGACGTGTTTTAACGTTTTTACTACAGCGCTCTTGAGGCGACGTGGTGTGAATTTTTCATATTCGATGTAAAGTCATTATTGCCCTCCATTTGTGTAGTTTGAAATGAATCCCTTCTGGTTTTAATGTTATAGGCTTCTATATATATCTCCGAGGTGACGATTCTCAGCAATGGGAAGTCGACAAAAAGACGAGATTTCTATCCGTTTTCTACCATTTTAGATTTTTTTCAAACATTAAAATATATATATCGGTATACTAATAAATGTCTAAATATGTAGGGATAAATTTAAGGGAACCACATTAATAACCATATGGAGGTGGAGGGTAAACAAAAAAAAGCAAAATGGGACAATCTCGCTAAGGATGATTCTGTAATGTACAAGAAATAGAAAAATTTTAAGATGTAATACACATGTATCCTGTAGAATTGACACAGGATTATGACAATGGCAATAAAAACATCGAGTTAAACAACGCATTTCATTATTTTTATTTTATCCGGTTCAATGTATGCCATCTGCGCGTTTATGTAATAAACTTATAGCAATAGTTTACACAATACAACTTAACAACACAATTGTCACACTTCGAATAATATACAAAATAAAAATAACTCTGAGTTACATGGCTCTTCTATTGTATGAACAGGTGAATAAGATTTGTAGAACACTCGCTCTTCACAAATTATCATTATTTGTTTGGGTAAAACTATGGAAACGTATGTGAATGTAGGTGAGAATTTATAAGACGCATTAATATGTAGGCATGTATACCATATTGCATAAACACCACATTGCTATTAGCTATGTATACAATGTATGTGAATTATGTATTCAAATATTACCATACTTACGCCATTACTACGAAAAATCTTGCAAATTAACGAATTCTTTAAAGAACGCGTAATATTTGTATATAGGCACCTAGGTAGTCTAGGTACAAGTATGTTTGTTCTTATATATGTGAAGAGGAAAATACGTTTTATTGAGTAAAGTTCACTGACACGTAATATTGACATTTTTAATTTCGGTTTTTGAGTCACGATATTTTTAGATTTATGAACAAGGAAATTATTTGACACGTATGCTATTTACATAATTACGTATTGTATTGTTTTGTACAATATTATACAGAATAAAACTATCATCATATTTGGTAAATTATACATAGTCATAATGTAGGACTATGGAGGTTTAGGAATATGACCTTTACTGTAAAAATCGACTACTTGAAAAATTTTAGTTATACTGTGTTAAAAAATCTTGCTGCGCCTTAAAATAGATTTTTCAAACATAATTTGACGGTGTTTTCTAGTTTTTAGACCGTTTAAGTCAAAAACTACGGAACGTGTACCTGACTTTGGAAGTGGCGCGGGAACTGGCGGACGATCGCTAAGCTTGAAGGCAGTTTTGTCAATTTCATTTAAATTTTGTAAATTTGTAATTTAAATTTGTCTAGTGACATGGGCGAAATAATACGAAGTACCTACATACGTACTTTCATGGTCATGGACCTCAGGAGCTTATGATTTAATTCACCAAAAATTAAACCCATACGAAGCATCTCCTTACGAATTTAGTATTAGCATATTAATGAATCGCACGTGATGATAATTTAATATGACAAAAACCTTTCGTAGCAACAAGTATGTATTTGGTTAAGAATTATTCAAATAAAGCTCACGGTCAACCGATATTAGTATGTGTACCCGTACCGCGACCGGTCGGAGATAACTAACGCCATTTAGAATTTAGATGAATTAAAGCGTCTCCTTTTTCCTGCCGTTTTAATATTAAGAATACATAATAATAAAGCTGATCGTGCTTATCTTGGGTTACTATACCGTACAAAATCGGTGCTAAAATCTGTACCCTAAAGACTCGTTTACATTGAGCAATAATTTGTAGGCGCGATTAGTAGTCTTCGGTCGCCGTTTTATAGGACAAACATGTAAAGCTACGTTTTTTTTTCTACAATTTATCTAATATCAATTTTGAATTTTACAAACAGGGGGTAAACTTAGACGATGCTGGTATAGAGTAATAGAGCTCTTCATTTTGCTTCCACTCGTCCCTTTCCGGAGTCTTGCGTCGCCAATCTGCGACGAAAACAATTAGATATAACATATTTGATTTATTTATTTAAAACTTAATGTACTATAGCATAGCAAGTGTAATAGGGCGGGCTTATTGCTTTTAAGCAATATCTTCTAACCAGCCCTTAAAATGAGTAAAGAAGAAGATAAAACAGCACAGATATTTACAAAATTGAAATATGTGCAAATATCATAAGATTGCATAGATTTCTTTTTAACTAAAAAAAAAAAAAAAAAAACGCCACACTACTCGGTCTTAAAACAAAACTATTTCTTACCATTTCCAATGCATTCACGTCTGACAATATACTATAATAGCGTTCACTTCCTACTAAATGGACAAGATGCATACAAATGTGTTTTACATATCAATAACAATAATGTGCGGAGTAATAACCGACGGAGTATTTATTATCCATCTCAAGTAGTGATGTAGTTGAAAAGAGACATTATAAATAATTATTGTTTTTATATGAATTGAAAACGGAATATATTTTTTTTTATACGAGTTAATATTGTAAATGTAATGGACATAATGTGTTCATTGTCTTAAAAACGCTAACTACTACACTACTTGTTAACATAAATCGATCCTTCGCTATCTAAGTACCTACATATAAAAAATCGATAGACATTGACTGACGAATTCGATGATCATCAATTCGAATATAATATTCTTAACGCTGGTGTTGATTACTTTCATTCTTTTCACTTTGCCTAATGACAGAGCGTAAACTATGTAAAGTAAGATGTGGATTATTCGTTTAGAGGGATTAAGTAACACATAATGAACGGAGAAAACAGACTGACCTGATTTTCTGTTTTTTGTGCACTCTTTTTGCAGAGAAGAATGTCGGTTGAAAGGTTGATGGGTCAAATCATGAGCTGAACGATGCAAAGAAAAGCTCAATTTGTGTTTTATCGATGCCAAAAAACGTACGAGTAGAGTTAAGCAATAATAATAATTATTCTTCTCCGACTATATCCGCTTCATATGTGGATCACCGTCTCTGAGCCACGTCTCTACGCGCCCACCAGCTCTCGTGAATCAAATCAGATTCGCGTCCCGTAGTTCGTTAGTTTGTCCGCCTTGTGGTGTTAGTGGATTGCTCATTGGTCTACAAACGCTTGAGGTCGCGGGTTCGATTCCCGACGGTCTATATGAAATATTTATTTCAATGTTTTTATCATACCTCGGATTGGCGCTGAAACGTTAGACTGATCATTTTGCCTCCACGTAGTAAATTATCAATATATACCTACCGCACTTTAAAGTACTAATGAAATGCAGTATGCACTATTGGGTGCGGATAAGGGGAAAGTAGTAATGGTTGTAAGTAGTTCTGTAGTAATCTTCTGAATATTGCAAAATATTTTGTGAATACCTCCCGATCTTCAATTATCAGTCAAATTATTTTTTTATAATATATATTTGTATCGCGGTTTAATTTTAAGAAAAGGGAATAAATTGATACTATACATTATACTGCAGCATCTTGTAAGGAATGTCTCATTAGCGAAAAAATACTGGTACAGAGTACAGCAATAAAAAACCAAACGATCGGTAGGTTTCAAAAACAGATTTACAGCTGATACATGTCTTGACATAATGACCTATAAACATTTATTACAACTCAAACACAATACAACCTCCCGAGACGCGAAGCCGATTCCCATGCATCAAAGTTAGCGTATCGCAGCGGGGAACAGATTAGTTGGAGCGATAAAATTATTTATATAACTACATTTCGCTAATTCTAATCAATTAATAATTCCAGAAAACATCAATGTGTTGCGCTATAAATTTGAAATAATTAGGTACGCGTAAAACCTATTTTCGAAATGGCACAGGAGCATTATGCTCGAGTATTTCGAGGGATAAAAAATACTTTTTTTAAATGTACACGGTGTAACACAATGACGATGTACAATCCATTAAATCTACATCGTATTTGGAGTCGATTATGTAGAATATATTTTTTGGATTTGACCCATAGCTTTCGAGAAAAATTGAGTAAGAAGTTGAATTTTTTTTTCTAGAAATTCATACAAATTATTATGAAAATATAAAATTTTTTTCTATTTAGTCAATTTCAATTAGTATGCATAAGGAAAAAAAACAGAAAAAACAATAATTTTAAACAAAAATTTATGAAATTTTACTGAATCTGCGGGTACTTATGAGAGCTTTTTAAGAAGAAATTTTTTTTTTTGTAGAAGCTCAGATTAAAGTCATTTAACGCATTCGGTCTCCCAATATGATGTAGATTCACCAGTTTTCGGTTTTGTTACTCCATTTATAATACAATTATCTACTGGACTTTGCCAATGCAGCGCTGATGATGGACTAAAAGGAGGACCTGATTAATCTGTACGGATTTGCAGAGTCGCACAATGACAACAACTTTTTTCTTGGATAACTTTTTTTACTTATAGTATTGTCGATACAGTTCAACCGAACTAACGAAGAGTAATGTGTAATGAGGGAAGACTGAATTTAAGTATTTTTTAATAAAATAAAAATTGAACATAAATATCTTTTTTTTTTTACCAAATTGATAGGTGACTAAATATCAGGAAGTCCAGCATAAGTTCTCTTGACGGACATTCAACATATTTTTACATATTTTTTAGTGTTAGTTTGGGTCCCAGACTCCAAGGACGCTGTTAGGTGATTATAGGACCCAGACACAACTGTTCCGTGTGAACTTGTGAATCTATTTAACTTCCTAGACATTAATTTGTCTCGTTTAATAATGCAAACTGAACATAATAATAATAATAAATATTTCTAAGAACTCCTTTTACTGCGCCTATCCAAAACGAACTCCAAACAAGTTTTGAGAGTGAAATTTCCACTATTTACATGACAATTCCGTCACCGTTTTTGTAAACCATATTGAAAGAATATCACTGAAATGGCTGATTATATTTGAATAAAAAAAAAAAAAATATCTTCTTTATTATTTGATGAGTTTTTTTAGTTTTTAATATCATTTACATTCTGCCCTTAATACACGTCTTCTAAACACATAATGTGATTAATGTTAAGTGTGGTTAATTCTTAATTTATTAATTACCTAGTAAAAAGTCCAACATTTTTATTCTCGATGGTTAATGGACAGTAAACAAATGTAAGAAAGACACGCTAGGACTTGTTTTAACTTGAATTAACGAAATATAAAGGGGTTAAAATATTTTTTTTTTTTTTTTTTTTTTTTTTTTTTTTTATATTTTTTTATAGATTTGCGCTAGCGAGTTTTAATAAAACTGATAGCTGTTATCAGCGAAGCTACGCCATTATTTGGGGTATAAATTGCGGAGAAAATTAGCGGTCCCTATGATTCTATCGGTCCTAAGAAGGTAGGCAGCGAAAACAGAGTACAAAGTGTTTTATAAAAATATGCGAAAAAAATTGCAAGTCATATGTCTGATCGAGAGAGTCATTGCACCTTTTTAAATTCTAATTTGGAGCGCGAATCTTTTTAATGCGAATTACGATATGAAGCGAATATAAGCACCGGGCAATCCGTGTATATTAACAAACTGCCAAACTTTCACTTTTAAAGTTTGTTGGGAATCGGGGGGGCAGACGCTTGATGTAATGTGGTTTTCTTCCCGCGCTGTGCAAAAAGCTGACATGGCTAGGTATAGCTTTATTATTATCACACGGTTTTCATAAGCCTTAGAGGGGCCTCGACTGTTGCCAAACGCTGTGGATAAACTGTAGTAAGCGGTGGGGTACTGGGTACAGTGTGGTTTACCACCTTAGCACGATCGATCGGGTTAAAGGATGGGTACGCAGTGGATAGGATGTTCAAAAAGCTGACATGGCTAAAGATATAGCTTTATACACGGTCTTCATAAGCCTAGAGGGGCATCGACGTTTGTTTGCAAACGCTGTGGATAAAACTGTAGTAAG
Organism: Micrasema minimum; assembly: GCA_022494985.1. NCBI lineage: Eukaryota > Metazoa > Arthropoda > Insecta > Trichoptera > Brachycentridae > Micrasema > Micrasema minimum. The sequence continues at coordinate 889 of JAGVSP010003599.1, read as the reverse complement.
CGGTGGTGTACTGGGTAAGTGGGTACACCTACACGATCGATGGTTTTAATGATGGATACGCAGTGGATAGGATGTTAAAAAAATCTATTTTAGGGGATGCGCGGGAATAAGATTTTTTGCATATTATGATAGATTTTAGTCAAAGTTATGAATGTATGTGGGACCACATTTGGGTGTTACTAGGTCGTGGGGTGGCTCTGTTAGGTCGCATTTGGTCGTACAAAATGGGGAAACGTAGTGTGTACCTACACTGGATGTAAGCGCCCAGATACTGTGATTAGTTATAATGTAGATATCACACTGGACGCCACAGTTAACAGTGGAAATGTGAATTTTTATTCATGCTCTTTACTTGAAAATTTTTCGTAGGGTGTGAAAAGTGTCGCTTGTTGAAAACAGCTAATGATCTAACTAATAATATTTAAAAACTCGTTAGTGACGCATGGAAACGAACAATAAGTAGGTATACTAATTATGTAGCAATTTACGTATGTTTTATAATTAATTATCCAACTGACCACATAATCAAGGTGCCAAATGATAATTTTCATTAACAGCGTTTACTTGAAATTATTATGTATATGTCGCTTTGAAAACAGTCAATGATCTAACTAAAGATAAATGTGTTAAAAACACTTAGTGGACTAGAACAAGCCATATATTTTCTAAAAATTACTAGGCAATTTCGATTTATGAATAATGGTAATGTTCGACTTACAACATATAAATTCCTGATAGAATATTAATAAAACAGGCATATATAGAGATTATATTTGCTTCTAGAGGTTATGCCCCATAGTATCATACAGGTAAGTTCGATTAAAGATAGATAATATGAAGAGATGTGGTGAATAATCCGATGGCTCTATACAATATTGTATGAAAAAGG
>JAGVSP010003598.1:0-20721 GCA_022494985.1 Micrasema minimum | reverse complement strand
CTGTGGTATTTCAATCTTGCCTTACTTTTATAAATTTTCGGTGAGTCTTTTGCTAACTGATTGAGCTATGCAGGTGAGCGTCTGAGGTTGTGAGCCAATCAGGCAAGCCTCTCACCCTCTACGTTACAATACCTCCTGACGTATTGGCCGGAAATCATTTTCTAACGATCGGCTTTTGAAAAATAAAACCAAGAGAAATTGAGAAATTAAGCCAATTTAAAACATACAGTTTATCAAATGTAAACATAATAGATATGTCAAATATGAAAACTATGCTGTAATAAATTTATGCACAGCGAATTTAATATTAAAAGTATTTTTTCCAATTAAATACTCAATTCCCATTGAGCTTGTAATACATTCTAAAAATTTTCATTATTCTGTATAAAAACATCCTCTCGAATCTGTATTAAAAAATCACAATTGCCATGTGCATTCATAAAATCATTTGAAAAATAAAAAACCTTCGCTCTAGGATTAATCATTTAGTTATGAACCAAGAATACGCTACGTGTATTATAATCCTTATTTAGAAAAGTTAATTTGTGAATTTAAAAAAAAATTAATGGACTATTGTAATTACTACTACTACTACTTCTCCTTATCCGCACCCCAATGGTGCATAGGACACTGCTTTGGTACACCAAGTGCAGTGGATCTAGATAATTTTATTACATAAATATAGGATGATCAGTCTTACGCTTCAGTACCAGTCCAAGGTGTCACACATGAAATATTATAATGAAAATCTCGTGTAAATGAATATTATATGCGGAAATTGAACCCGCAACCTCATGCACGGTAGCCAAATGCTCTCTACCGCTATTATTGTAATTATTACAATTTCTAAAATTAATATTTTGGAATAATTGAGCCGTATAGTAACAAAGGCGGCAATGTAGGTCTGACAAATTTTCGGCAATAAAAAACTTGTATGATTGTAAACTTGGTAAGCTTGGTAAGCTTCAAAGTCAAATTTAAAGTCTGACTTTGGGATCAAAAACGGCAATCTTACCAAGTTTACAATCATACAATTTTAGATTTCCGAAATTTTGTCAGGCCTACATTGCCGCCTTTGTTACTATATGACAATTAAAAAACTCAGTTTCTTGCATATTTATGTACTGATGCTATAGGAGCGATTAATTAGGTAGTGACACTTCATAAAAGGTTTAAGAATAGTTCAATGGATGGGAAAAATAGCTCTTAAGTCGATTGGAAGATAAACTTTAAATAAGTCAAGGCAGAACTTTACTTTCGAAAAGTGCATATGGGATTGAAGAAAAGATAAGCTCTATAAGACCAGATACTTTCCTTAGAGCTTCCAAGTTTGATTGGACAAAAAGGTGCTTTTCTCTTTTGAATCCAACGGAAGCAGCTTTTTACTTTCTGAAGTGTTTAATCTGGCTTAAGCTTTCGCTAGTATTCCAGTATCATTGAAAATTCCAAGAGACTCAGCAATCGGTAGGAAGCCGCGAAAAGGATAAGATTCGTGACTTCCTACCGACAATAGCCTCGGTAGCATTTAGACATTTGTGGTTAGGAATAATTTCAAAGTTTCATTTCTTCTCCTGAAACGTAAAATTAAGGCTCAAGATTCATTAAAAGATTTGAAATTTGATTATTTTCTATGGTTTAGATTATGAAGGTAACTGATGGGTACATAAATTTACACTACTTCTACTACTTCTTTCCCTTATCAGTACCAAATGGTGCATAGGGCACCATATTTAAGTGCACCAAGTGCAGTATATATTGATCATTTTTGAACACAGATGAAAGTACGATGATAAGTCTTACACTTCAGTACCAGTCAAAGGTATCACAAATGAAATAGTAATATGAAAATTGCATTTAAATAATTATTTCATGTTGATACGGGAATTGAACCCGCGACTTTATTGCAATGTAGCCAAATGCGCTACCACTGAATTTACACTACTATATTATGTAAGTATATTTTATTTTACTTGGGACACACAGATAAACAAGCAACACACAATTAAAAAAAAAAGGTAATTAACAATAACAGGCAAACCGATGAAAGTAGTCGTAGAATTCTGGTGAATGAAATTTGTTCTTAACAATTGTATAGAGAAAACTCTCATAGTAGATATTTCATTTGAGTACAGGGGAATAAAGGAGACGGTTAGTTATAAAATTTTAAAAATATTATAATACAAAACAATTACCAAATTCCATTTAATACGTCTCATTCACCTACAGAGAAATCAAGGTATGATAGCACTTTCCATTGCATTTCCAGTATATTGAATTGATTTTAATTACGGGTTGCACAGTTAAAACCCGCGCTGTGCAAGCAGGTACCCTGTTAGGCGTCGGACCCTCCTTTACATACTCACTCGCCATTAATTTTTGTAAATATCAATAAATATGTCTAGTTAACAAATGTCATCATTCAGTAAAGCAAGTGTTCAAAATACAATTATTTGTTTTGCACATTTGATAGTCAATACTTACAAAACTTCCCAATGCCATCATTACTGTAATTAACTTATATTTTATAACAACTGTAGAAAAAATATATACAATATGCACATATTTAGGTAGTAATAACACCCAAAATCGTCTCGTATTAAAATATTTTTTATCCACATGTATTTATTTAAGCACAACCTTCATCTCATTTTAATTTACTTCGGAGATTTTGTTTTTTTTAGTTTATATGGTTGTTATAAGGGAGTAAAATAGAAACACGAAGCTCTCGTCCGCCACTTGTCAGAAGCAGTCGTGTACAGAATATACGTGGCAGAGATGGAAGGAAGATGAATTATTTACAATATATATAATTCAACACGTTTTTATGTAAACAAATGTGGAAAAATAAAAAATGAAAAGGACAAGACGTATTCATGTAGTAGAAAAACTGTACTCCGTTATTGCATTCAATTTATTCACTTTCGGTTGCAAAAAAAAAAGTGAATTTCTCTACGGTGCGGTGATTCTAAAGAACTTTTAAACTCTTAGATACTCGAAATATAACTTTAATTAGTTAATTCAATATGCTAAAACTGCTTCTAATTTCCCTATCTCTGTACCTAATGGTGCATAGGAAACTGCACTGTAACACCAAGCAGGTGAATCATGATTTAAATCAGTGTGGACTGAAAAACTATGGTTATTAAAACATTTTTAATTCTATCATTTAAGGGCAATGTAAACAAAAAAGGGGCATTGGTTTTTAATAAACACACAACAAATAAGTATGTTCCTTATAATATATAGAACACTCCGTAAATTTTGTATATTCATCGACACAAATGAGCTCTGTGAATAATTAAAAATGTTTATCGTTGAATGCACACGTTTAGTACTTTTTATATATATAAAAAGCCCTCACGAATGTTTGGTTTAGTTATGGTGGTTTTTCAATATTCGAATTTTCAAAAAAAAACTTTTGGTTGTCTGTAAAGTCGGTTTACGGACGATAATTTTACGTGATAACGTCATAAAAAAACATTGATGAAAAATAGCATACTTTTATGAATTAAATTGAATTATCATTATTTTGTATAATACAAAGCAGGAATATTTCAATTTTTTTCATAAAGTATCATTTTTTGGGACTCGTTAATTTCACTTTCACTTTGTAGCTTGTGTATTGCTGCTGTCTCCCTTCTACTCGGATGCAACGGCCGATGGAGTGGAAGAGAGATAGATGCGTCACAAACCGAACGCTTAGGCCGATCGTGCCTCTCTAATCGCTTTTTTTCCGCGCTCTCGCTTGCACACTCGGCTCAGGCGGAACGTGACAATGAGTCATGCTTTTTCGTGTGAGCTGTTTTTCGTTCATCGATTTATTAGACCTTATCTCGTGAAAATTGTAAGGGTATTATACCTACCTACTAAGTGACATTTGACATTTTAACATTATTTCACAAACTTGAGCCCGAGAACTTGATTCTGATCACCTATCAGGTCTAATTATGAATCTAAGCCATCTGACACCCACTAAACATACAATAATTTGCTAAAAATCGGTCCAGCCATTTAGGAGTTCAGTGACAAACACACCTACAAATAAATTATATAATACCTATCATTAAATATACAATAGTATAAAGATGTTAATAAATCCATTAAGGCTGGGTTGTTTGATCGTTAGTAAAAGTAAAAAATCCGAGGTAATATTAAAATTTGTAGTTTATTTTTACATTTTAAAATTTCGATTTTTAATTATTACCAATGATCAAACAGTCCAACCTTAAAGTTATGAAGCTATTTGTATCAGGTACAAGATCAATTTCAAAATTTGTATCAAATATAAAATTATTCCATTACAGAACTGTCAATTGTGCGGAGAATCATGACTAATAAAAAAAACACTAATAATTAAACGTAACATCGAATAGGGAAAGTTTTTGTGGATATATTCGTATCGTGTATCTATAATGAAATAATCCCGAAATACCTTATCGGCCCTCAAATGTCTACATATACTCGTATGATCAATCAATGCGTACCAAATGGATAAATAATGAGGTTTCGACAAGTATATTACACTAATGATAATTTTGGTTTCGGCAAGCTGAATTTTGCAGGGATATTGTTTTCGAACCTTTAATCAAGGCACTGTTTTTTATACAATGAAAGCCCCACCCTTTTCCCTAGACTGCTTTAAAAGACTATTGAGTCTTTTTTCAGTCCAGCCAACTCTACCGATTTTTTCAACAAGCTAAACCGTGATTTTAAGATTGTTAGTGTGATAAAAATACGGATGAATTTACGATTATGTACGCGAACAAATGCTTTCATTGTACCCCTACCACCGTCTCGGCTTATGTATTATAATTGTCATTGTTTCCATCACCCAAACCAACCAGAGTCGGCCCAAAATTAACAGTGGCAGGGATTGTTAGTTTCTACCCCGATCATTATTTATTAGTAATTACAACAACCCCCGTGTGGAGACCAGTATCCCGCCTCGCCAGGCCTCCATCCCAGACATCCACCCGTGCATTCCGCGGTTAGGGTCTCAATGGAGGGGGGATTAGGGAAAAGAGGGGAGGGGACAGAACGCATGTGTGCATCTCACACCATCATTCTATCATCCTATCTGGCAGACACTATTTCATACGTCCCCTGCCGTACCTTATCACAATACCTATCCCCTTCACCACCTATTGTTCTACTCATGCAGACTCTACTTCTACCTTTTTAATCCTGGTATTTAGGCTCTATTTACTGTTGGGAGGGTCCGATGCCTTGCAGGAAACCCGCTTGCACAGCGCGGGTGTAAACTGTGCGCCTCTCGATTTAAGCTTAGACTATGATGTTCTCTGCGTAATCTATACAATGATGTTTGTGTGAAAGCACTAAAAATAAAGAATTGATATGAGTCAAGGTCCGTATAAAACTGTTTTTATACAAGTAATTATAATACCTCTATTATTACTTGTATTTTTTCTGAATTAGCGGTGTAAGGGATTAAACGTAGACTGGTCGTGTATTGACGCCGACGCATAAATCTTCGTCATATCTCAGAAGGGATCACTATCCCCTTTACCTAGAATGGTTAGAACGCCACACCAAATTATCTTGCTTTTTGCACGTTGAATATTTTATAAACACAAGCTGATTATTCCAAATTTGATTATTATTGGATTATTGTTTTTCTTCTGGAAATATTTATAAATTTTCGGGTTAAATACCTCACGACACGGAATATGCTGAGGAAAATCCTATCCTTGTCCTTGTTGTAACATAAGTCAAGTTCGTAACTAACCAATAATTTTAAAAATAATGCGATTTATTTCGTTTAAGAAAAAAAAAACAAATCTTGTTAATAATGGAATAAATAAGTAAATTAAAAAAAAAAAAAGTTTAATTATTTTTAAACAACGTGGTAAAAATTTAATTGCTCCGTTGAAAGTTTTTTCACAAATATAAATATAAATTATGAACAGTCAAAATTGTAATAAAAATGCGCGAATCCTTTATTTCTTTCAACTGGAATGTTTTTTTAAATAAGGGTAAAATCGATGAAGTAATTTCCATGGTGCCATCAAAGGGCTTCATCCTTTGTGACTATTTTAGAAAGCAATCTCTAGTCTCGGTACAACGTACTACAGATAGTGTCGGGTCGACTTCAAACAGAAAATTTGCATTCGACCGAAAAGCGCAAATGGCTTCCCAGGAAGACGTCTATTTATAATGCATTACATATTTAAAAAGTTATTATTCTTGTAAATATTTATTTATACCTGCTATAATTTTGATATGCCGATGCAATGGGTCAAAGAAGTTATATAACTATATTTTTCTCTCCTTCATGTACTTTTACTCCCTTTTACTCTCCCTTAATGGTGCTTAGGGCACTACATCGATGCATACGTGCAGCGAACTTTGATCATTTGTTACATGAAGGGATCAGTCTTACGCTTCAGCGCCAGTACTAGGTATCACAGATGAAACATTTTTATGTTCAAAACACATTAAAATAAATATTTCATATTGACTCCCATTGGGAATCGAACCTGCAACCTAATGAATGGAAATACAATGCGCTACCACTACATTACGAAGCGGACTTTATTTTTACATAATAGTGAATATTAAATGTAAAAAGATAATTAACATTTTATATTATATAATACGTATATGTTTTATTTCATTTTATTACATCACAGCAAAATATTCAAAGTCGATTTACCTATGACTTAAATTATTATTGTCTTTTGTTTTGCTTGGAGGTAAATAAATCTATTTCATTTATTCGCTTTTCGAGAAATCGAGAAATCAAGCTGTAACAAATAAGACTTTTATCACTAACGTTGTTTTTCCAAATAATTGTATTTATTTATGGATTGGAAATCAACAGCCAGGAAAACAATATGAAGTAACTATTCAATATAAATGAGCTGATCAGGCCATTTACAGATTTCACATTTTATAATTGTAGCCAGAAACAGCAAAAAAGAGTTTTATTATTGTTTGATCAAATCCTTACGACCGCGTTCCTATCTTTAGATACAATCGATTAAAAAGTTAAATCAATTAAATCAATTAGATTATTTACACGTTTGAATTTGTGCAAATATCGCAAGCTTACATAGATTTTTTTTAAATTTAGTAGTAAGTACATACTTACATTAAAAAGATCGAGATTCGATGCCCTTGGTGTTACAATGCAGTGCCCTATGCACCATTGGGTGTAGATAAGGAAGAGTAGTAGTAATAGTAGGTAGTATGTAGTCATTTATATGAGAAATAAACCAAATCACCCTTTTGGATTATGTCCATTTTTAATTCATCTCCAACATTTCGAAAGATAAGTTCAAATCACCGATCGATTCAGTCAAAAATTTTGTAATATCGAAATAAAACACACTTTGATTTTAAACTACTTATTTACTATTAAAGAAATTGCACTATTATCATAATACAAGGTAGCATATAGCAATGAGATAATTTAAATTTTACACTCGAAATGAGAAAACAGCACTTAAGAAATAATATTTGAACTAAACCAACAAATGTACTGTATGAGAAAGCAGACTCAAAATAAATTTGAGCTAATAATTTAATATCTAGGTGTCACGAATGAATAAATGAATTAATAATGTTGATAATTAAATTATATTGATATTACGATCGCGCATTAATTGAACGCAACAGTAAATAATCTAACAGATTTTATATCTACTGTTTTACTATATCGTCACCTTGCTTGTAAAATACACCAAGTCAAAAATTTCAATTTTAGAGTTCAAATTTTTTTAATAAACCATTGAAAACAAATACAAGATAAATGAAATCATAAAATATTTATCAGTTTTCTTAGATAATTGCAAAAATTTCCACAATATTGATCTCAAAAGTGTGATTTTTTACTAAGTGTGTTTTATCAATAAGGTGACGATATGACACTGCCTAATTAAATTTACCCTTTATTTGTATTACAGATCTATCTAAACACTGTTGCACTCTAACTTTCTAATGACAGTCACATTTTAATGAATCATAAAAAACGCAGAATGTAAAATCGTGTGTGTTAATATTTTCTTTTTCCTCAGATTAAGTTTTAGTACATGACACGACGCTAACTTTTTGTTTATTTCAATTTTATTAAAACCTGAATACTGTGAAGAAACATTGTAATGCTCACATGAATATCTCGTGGCATAAAGAAAAATGGTTATTTCAATCTTTATTTCTCTTCGTTGTATAAAATTTGGTTACGAAAAATAACACGGCAAGCTCTTGAAACAATTTCAAACAAGAATGGATGTAATGTACTTTAAAAGTATATTTATAAAAAAATATAATCAGACTTTCTCCTTTCTTCGAAAAATAATATTATCCTTCAATTTCGGATTCGTTGTTTTAAAGTTAATTTTCCACCGAAACAATGAGAAAAGTGTTTTCAAGAATACATTTCTGTAATTGAGGTAAATTTATTAATTTAAGAAGCAAAATAAAATAAATTTTGGATGATTTTTCATCAACATGTAAAAAAAAATCTATAAATAATTGAGAGATGTCTAGCAACACAAAATACATAACATAAATTTTATGTTTGAATTTATATTCCAAACATTTACGATTTTATTCAGGTACTCGACACTTAAATAAAGTTACTATTTTGTTTATCGGCCAATATTTTTCATCGCATTGTATTATATTAAATTTATTAATTATATTAAATTTAACAGCTTTATGTTAATACTAATTTATTGATTTTGAGTAAAAACCCAAATGCATTAAAATTGTAATAAAAACGTAATTAAACATTAGTTAAATAACTACGACCTACCCTCTCTTATCCCCACCCAATAATGCAAAGAGGTATGCACTGGTAAAAAAACATTAAAATCACATGTCAATAAATAATTTACAATGACCCCATCGGGAATCGAACCCGCAACCTCATGCATAGCAGCCAAATGCACTAACGCCATGCCACGAGGCGGTCAAAATAACACAAACCAGAAAGTAGCTGTAAGCAAAATTTAAGTAAAAAAAATCCCTATCCATATGTTTATATTACAGTAATAAATATCACACAGTTTTATTTAATTACAGTAATAAATATTTTTACATATTTTTCTGAGACTTTGTTTTATTTTGCTTATGTTTTACTATTTTATAGCTTAAATAAGTAAAGTGGGGGATGATAACCTTATATGTTTATCCTATGATAATTATCCTAGTTTATCCTATGATAATTATCCTAGTTTATCCTATGATAATTATCCTAGTTTATCCTATGATAATTATCCTAGTTTATCCTATGATAATTATCCTAGTTTATCCTATGATAATTATCCTAGTTTATCCTATGATAATTATCCTAGTTTATCCTATGATAATTATCCTAGTTTATCCTATGATAATTATCCTAGTTTATCCTATGATAATTATCCTAGTTTATCCTTTGTTTATCCTGTGATAACTTATATGTTTATTGTATGTTTATCCTACGAATAACCACAGAACTCCAAGAAATAAACAGTTTATAAAATAATTCTTTGAAGTGAAATTACGGTCGAGGTTTCGTTTCGACAGGTGTATTATCTGAGACTACCTTTTTTCAAATGAAATAAAACACGATTTCTAAATTCAGTGGCTTTATGTTAATGTGTAATGTTGTTGGGCTTCCATTTTATAAAATCAAGTCATTTAACCCTTGCCCCACCTGAGCGTGAAGTCCCAACGGGAGATTCCAAATGAGAATCGTCGCCCCACCGTAATTTAGCACAATTTCATACAAAAGTCAGGTTCCAAACAACTTTCCCTGCGTTTCCTACCACCACTTTATATTTCTGGTTAAGGGAAAGGTCTGCTTTTACACCCGCATCATGTTTCAACTATTTCCGAATGAGCGTTATTTAACATTATTTTCTATATTTGAGAAATTAACGCAATACGTTTTATTCTACGTTTTATTTATATCATATACACGGTACACAGTACCTTTTACAAAGTTAGTTTACAATTTTATTTCATCTTATTAATTTATTTATTCTATCTTATTTGATTTTGATCTGGTTTTTTATTTTATGTATGCTGTATCAAAGATGATGCAAAATAAACGAATATTATTATTATTTACTGGCATACAATGTGCCTTAAAATCTAATTACTTTTAAATTGGCAAAATAACACAATAAAATATCTAAATTATCTAGCGACAGTTTTAAGGTGTACAAATACTTGTAGACAAACACTGGGTTATATATCAATATTATTGACATCTTGACAGAACTAGAGAAGCTCTAGAAACGAATATAGAATATCAAGACGTTTACAGAGCTTATGATCTGTCATCGGCTGGGTTAAGAGGCCACTTGGTTACATAGCAAGGTCACTAAGAATATATAATTTTATTTCAAGGCATGACGAATCAGATATTTTTTATGTCGGGCAAAAAAATTATCAGTTTAATTTCCGATTTAGAAAATTAATACGCCAGTTAAATGGTTTTCTAACTTTTGACAGCATTTGAAATGATTATTTTTTTCCCTCGACGCGACGCCGACGCCGAAAGTAGGTCAAAGTGGCCTGTTTCCAATTTATTTAAATGTGATCACTTGAGGGGTGTATTTTGGGGTATCTTCCTCAAGTATGTCAACATTTTACTTCATCTAAGGGATTTGGGACTGTTCAAACTTAGCATAAAAATACATGAGCTACTTTAAAAACAGTTTAATAGAAAAACTTAAAATACATACTTCCAAACACAAAAAAAAGAGTAAGAAATGCCCACAAAAACTAAGTTGTCTGAGCGTCCGGCATTATTTTTTTAAATCATTATTAATAAACTTAAACATCAAGCGAAAATTAAATATTTCTTTTGAAGTGATCTTTACGCGTTATTATATTGAAGTACCTACCTTTTATTTTACTCTTACATCACAAAATACTTTCCACCCTTAAAAGATTTCCTAACAAAATCTAAAAGGTAAAGTAGGTACTTTATTACTAAATTGAGTAATCTTTGATGGGCATTTTATTAAAATAAACACATCGCTCTCCAAGAATAATAACAGATAAATTCTAAATTCTTTTTTTTCTTCCTAGAATAGCCGTTTCGTTTATTTATTTACGTATACTGTATTTGTCTTAGTCATAAAACGTTTGTTAAACAAGATTTCACACATTATGAAATCTAAGATTAAATAAGCCAGAAATAATAATAATGTCACTATGATAGTTGTGCCACTACCAATTTATTAATTTGAAATAGTAAATGAAAATTATACAGGGGTGCTGAAAAAACTGCAACAATATATAACATAATATCTTTTTAATTTTGTTAAATTATTGAAATTAATTAAAAATGGTAAAATAATAAATTTATTTTTATTCTACTTTTTTTCTCTTTTTGCCTTAACTATGGGCTTGAGTCTGTCAAAAAATGCATTGTACGCCTTATACACGTGAACTTCTGGATTGGTTGCCACTCCCAGAGAAGTTTAAGTGTTAACCTTGTTGGGTTTGTCCGCTGGTGGGTCGTGGATGTTCAACCACCCATCAGCGTACGCCACTAATTGATAGAGTAATCTCAGTGTCGCACGCTCCACAAAATAACTCTCGTGAGAAGGAATTTCGTTTTACTCGGTCACTGAGTAGAAATCTCTATACTAAAATGGACTTATAGTGGGGTTGGGTGCACAGATAGAAATGAGACAGTACTTAAAGTTTTAGTGCACATTTATTACACAGAAGTTAATACCAATGAAAAAATAACTATTAAAACAAAGATTGACATGGATTATGAAGATAGAAATGAACAAAATGAATTTAGATTGGAACGCAATTTGGCGGTAAGAAATTTGTGCAAAAGTATCGTGGAGTCACGATGGTGGCTAAAATGATTCTCGTGGTAGCTCGGCAGCGTTCGGCGGAGGTCGGTCGACTCGCGCCGTCTCGCAACGCGCGCGTGACGTATTACTTCCGCCACAAAGTGCTGACTTAAGCGCGTCAATTTATTGGTATTTTTTTGTCCCAACCTTACTCTTCAAAATACCCCAGATAGAGAAATCTAGCAGGATTGCATCCGGAAAATTCACCAACCTTTGTGTTGAGGACACTGTCCAAAAATACGAACAGGGAGTTGCCAAACAAAGAGGACCCGTGACCCAATGATCACCATCGGTGGGGACTGCTTTCTGGTGGCCATTCAGAGGTGTGGAATTGTGTGCAAGGGAACTTGGTCATTTTATTTTGTTTCTAGTTGCTCGATTCAGAATGAAGTCTCATGAAAGAATACTTTATTCAGAAACCGGCCACTTGCGTGCAAACAAAGTAACACTGTTGCTCTATCCAGCATATTTTTCTGTAAAGCGTAAGATTTAGTGTCTTGGAACTTCTAAGGCTATATTTTAACATGTTGCAACCGTTCTTTTGATATGTTTAACTCAGCAGCCATTTTGTGACGTGACTTTGACGTGAGTTTCGTTCGACTTTTCGTATATTTCTTTTGATGTTGCTTTTTTTTACATTTCACAATGCTGCTAGTATTGTATTGAGAAATGGTGCGTAACATAAAATACGATTGGCACATCAAGATTCTTTAAGGGTCTAACAATTTGAACTTTAAGCTTTCCAGCCAAATGTTATAGCACGTGGGCTTAAATTCCGTTTTAGGAGGATTTTTTTGGTTTTAGCTTAAGATCCAAATGCTTCACTATACAAATACCATACAAAATACGTAGAACCGGGTTGTGGTCTAGTGGTAGATTCGAGGATTCCGGATTAGAATTTCTAGGTTCGAATCCCACTCCACCACAACTTGTTTCCTGCTTTCTGGCACAGTTATTTCCGACTATTTGAAAGCAGCCCGAAATTGAAATATTTGAGTATATAATAAGAGCTCAAATGTTTCTTTTTAAGTTTAAAAAAAAAAAAAAAAAAAAAAAAATGACATTATGAACAAAGGAAAAATTTGAGCACTCTGTCATTGTTGGTTTGATAGATATATGGGTGTTAAGTTTTTGCAGTTTATTGCAACCCTGTAAATAATCTTCTAGATAATAAATACATTATTTTTGTCAACTAAGACCTTAATATTACCTCAAATTTTCGTGATATTTTGATATTATTTACAAAATTATTGAACTAACTAACGGTCACGCCATTTCCCCAATGAGCGAGACAAAAAGGATAGAACGACTCACCACTCTGTCCTAGCTCACTTTCTTTCCTCCTTCACATTAATACATCTTCTTATGCACGCCGATTATTCCAACTGTTCATAAAACCACTTTCAAGTATTAGTAGTCTTATTATTATTTACTAGCCATCAGCGTGGAGAATTTGTGTTATGATTTGAACCGATGCGCGATGGTCATTTAGTACGATTAAAAATTTGTCTTGCATAGTACGTATGTACATACATTTTTTCTGGTTCATAATATACTAAAAATAACACTTTTTTGCGTTACTTAAATCCATTTTCCTTTATAGTCAGGCTACTGCCGGGAATTTTTTTCCAAAGTGAACACTTTTTCATCCTTTATCGTCTAGGGAGAAAACATCAAGATTAGAGGCTGTCACGTGTTTGATTATCCATCAATTTCGTCCTTTTGAGGTAACTTAGAACCATAAAGAAAACATTTTCTTTTGGAAAACTATTAATATAACATGAAAGGCAAGCCACCAACTAAAGTTCTGAAACATAATTTTTTTTTAAATTTTAATTGATTTTCTTTTACAGGTCATTCAGGAAGTCGGCGACCAGGAGGGCAGAGATGCATCACGGATTTGTGCGATTCAATTATTACTATCCATTATTTCAATGTGCGTGGCAGTTTTTTCTTTTTTCTTTTCTCTACTTGACACAATTTTGGACTTCAATGTTTTTATCTTCAATCAATATTTACAAGTAATTATTAATAATTGATACGTTTTCATTCATTGGGCCATCTCTAAGACCCTGTCACTGATCAAGAATTCCACCTCATTCCGAATCCCTCAGCTTCCTCAAATACAACAAAAATATTTAGTAGGTACATATTAAATTCATAAACGTACCTTCTCGTTGATGCCATTTTATTATAACTTATGTTCATTCTTCTTTACCCTTTTAATATCCTTAAATGGCTTTTTAAATATTTAATTTTCTTCAAATTCAAGATTCTTTATAAATAACTAATAAGACACGTAAAATCTAGACTAAAATCTAAATCTAGCAAACGACGTAAACAAATCCTGCATGTATGTACATTTATCTAAATAAAAATTTGAATATGACAAAGTACATGAAAGTTATACATACAAGCAGTAGTATATTATTTACATTCACTTTGAGCTAAGGCTTATTTGTACATATATATAGAATGAATAAGTTATATATTCTTTTTAAATACATAATACTGTGATATATTAAAACTTTATTTAGGAATTGTAGGTGTACAAACTGATAAATTATTTAACGATATAGTCTCCACCTTGAGTAATGCATTTGGTCCAGCTAGTCACAAGCTTCCATAATATGCCTTCCTGGTAGAAGGTTTTCGGTCGTCCGTGAAGTCACTTTTGCAAATGTTTTATCCCCGATTATGCATTTATTTTTGTGCTACGCTCGTTTGGTCAATTTTTAACCTTTCTATCGATAAAAAAATGCTATCACAAAATAAATATATGTACATGTATACTCCCTGTATTGAGACATTAGGTTCCGGTGGATTTCAGGACCTCTCACACCCTTTGACCACAAAAATCTTATAACTGCTTTTTGCTCCTCTTTGGTGCAACCTTATACCAGAGCTGACATGCTTATGCTGTTGAAATTGACGACAGCTGACGCAATTATGATTAAATTTTGCACTCATGACCACAAACGTGCCGACTCGGCAAGCAGCCGTTTGTTTAATAAAATAGAATACAAATACTTGTAGACAAATTACTGGATTATACCCATGCTGGGCTGATATCAGATATTATTGGTATCCCAACAGAGACAGAGAAACTCTGGAAACGAATGTGGGTTATCTAGGCGTTTACAGGGCTTATGATCTGTCATTGGCTAAGTTAAGTGGCCACTTGACGTACTACAACATTCCGCATTCCGCCCATCATCTGATAACCATATATGACAAATTTTTGGACCTACTATATTTATTGAAATCGTCTTCGTCTTTCCGCTTTACAGAATTTTTCTATGCTGGTGTCATCTATTGAGAAGATTGCAAAGCATTTTTTTTTTGTTGGCAATCATCTTTTATTAGTGTAGGTGAGGCCCTACCGAGCTTTATTACTTTACCCTATGAATAGTAAAAACATTGAACCTTCTAAATATGTGCAATTTTGGCCTGTAAGATGTGTGGCCGGTGTTGATATTATACTTGGTGCGTTAAACGTGTCTGTATTCTGTTTCTGATTTATCTTGGGAAAATAATTGCTTGCTGTTATGAACATGGAGAAACAAGCTACTAGCTAAATTATACCTAGTACATTGCTGGGATTCAAAGAGTTTGATATTACTATCAGAAAACTGTTAGCTGGAATAAAAGACAGCTCTTAACTAAAGTTCTGAAGAAAGCAAGACAGGCAGCCAAATTTTCAACACAATCAAACACTTTGTATCAATATTCAAAATTCTGACGTAGATGTCGAAGACATCGAGCCCCGAGAGAAAGATGAGCTATGTACCTAAATTGGTCACAATTTTAGTTATTGTTTTGCTAATTCAACTAGTGAAGTTGGATGTACTAGTTATAACAAGCCTTACAAACTATCAGTGTCTGAAGGGAAGGTTGTACAGGGGAAAGTTCAGGACCTTCTGTCAAATGGGATTATTCATGAATCAGAATCTGATTATGCTAGCCCGATAATACTTGTTCGTAAAAAGACAGGTGATTTTAGATTATTCGTGGACTATAGAGCACTCAATTCAATTACTATTGAAGACAAATTCCCTTTACGTCGTATCGAGGACCAGATTTGTAAGTAAGATAATGAAGTTTATTTTACTAGCTTAGATTTGACTTAAGGGTACCACCAGATACCCATGGACCGAGATTCGATTGCAAAGACTGCGTTTATTACACCGGACGTACAATATAAGAAAATAACCGGAAAGAAGAAGATGCAACTAGTCTATCTCGGTCGTTTTGAAAATAAATAACAGTCACGAGCAATATTAAAACCGATGCCTATGGTAAATAATCGGCTCACTCTATTTCCACGGATATAATAAATATGTAGTTGGAGTTATTTATTTCGGATATATTATGACACGTCTCCAAACTTATTTAACTCCTGGATATGTATATAGTAAGCGGATATATTTGTTACATGAAAGCTAGACTTATTTTAGGAATCTCTAAGTTCGACCACGTTACTCCACTGCTAAAGAAACTGCACTGGCTGCGCTTTCCACAAAGGGTAGAATATAAACTCTGTCGGCTTGTGTACAAAGCCATGCATGATGCCACTCCAGAGTATTTAAAAGAGCTTTGCATTCCAGATAAACTAGCTGAAAGACGTCTCACACTTCGATCAGCTACATCTACAGCTAAAGGCAGGGTTTTAGTACCGATCCGCAATCAGCGCACAAAATTTGGGGAGCGCGCTTTTGCGGTAGCGGGCCCTGTGGCTTGGAATGCTCTCCCACCAGAAGTGCGCAACTGTAAGAGTGAAGTGATGTTTCGAAAGAAACTTAAGACCCATTTGTTCTCTTAATCGATTAATTTTGATCATTGTACTTTCTACGCACAGAGTGAGTTTCATTCACTTTCAATTTCCCGAGCCGTTAAATTCAATATTTGAAGCGCCCTTGAGGTATATTTATACGAAAACGGCGCTATATAAATTATCCATAATAATAGTAATGATAATAGATGATCAGTCTCGCTCTTCAGCGACATTTCAAGGTATCGCATACGAATTCTTTTTTTTAATGTAAAAAATAAATGTTTCAAATTAGCCCCGTCGAGAATCGATCCGACGACCTCGTGCATGATTGCTCAAAGCGCCAACCACGCGCGAGGCAGACAACATTTTTATTTACCGTACCTTTAAACTGTTCACTAATTCACAAAACAATATTTAATTGCGCAAACAAATAATAACTGTTTGTTACAATATCGATTGAGAACATACTTAATAGATTTAGCAAGTGTGCGAGCAACAATGTTTTTAATAATTGATGTTTTAACAGCTGGGAACTTTACAATATAAACTACGAATTCAAGTGTAACCTATAAAGCCACGTTCTTTCAACACGGTTTTGGTTAAATTGTATCTAAATGTTTATCCCAAATGTTTTATTTTCCATGTCTTTATTATCTGTGTGTAGTAAAATAAAATTTAGATCATTAGAATAGAAGAAGCTACATACTAATCGTAGCTTCTAGTTAAATGGTAGCTTAACATAGAGAAACTATAGATTATTTTAATAAGAATTATTGTATTAAGAATTATATGTAATATACATGTAAGATGATTTTTATTATTTTTCAATTGGTCTTGATAATAAAGGACCTATATAAATGTCTGAGATAATGTAATTTTAATATAGGATCAGTATAATAAGTAAACATTAAACAATTTATCAACAGAACAGAAACTGACGGCCAATCGCGTAGCTTAGAGGCAGTTTACTGAATATGAAACAAATTCTACGAAATACACTTAAAAGTAAGTGCTTATCCAGTTTTTTAAAGTTGAAATGAATATTATTGTGTAAATCTGTTTTTTCAGAGGTATGCTATTTATAAATTTATACAATACTTCGTTTGACAGCAAAGACGTACATACATATATTATTTGCTTAGGAAAATATTTAGGTGGAGACCTTTTACACTAGGTCCATAAATTTTTAAGAACCCTCTCACTCTACTTCTTGTGTCTCGTGACTCTAATACCATATTCTCTTTATTACCCCTACCATATAGTTACTCCGTGTACACATGTTTGTACTGTAATATGATCATTTCGCGAACAATGGAGAAGGAATAGAACAATAGCGAACCTTTTCAAACGGTCTTTGTCGTGAGACAAATTATTTTGGGAAATAATTCTACTAGTGTGGGACATGGGACAACAATCAGTGTCATAGAATTATGGAAAGTTTGACTAAGGCAAGCTTTCAAAAATGTTGGTGTTTCCAGCATAATACACAGACACAAGGCTTTGGAAAAAATACCACATATTTTAGTAAAATTTATAGATTTGAACGAAAAAAATTCAGGAAACCCTCTTTTTCGGGTTTTCAAAAAAAAACTGAATAACTATAGGTGGGATCAAAAATATTTTAATGCGAAATTAAAGTACCTACACATGAAAATCCAGGAAGTTAAGTTGCCAGTTTTTTTATATAATTTCTTCTAATTTGCGTAAACAAAATAAAAACCCAATTTTTATGACACCTTATTTAAGTTAGACACGTAATTATTTTAAGATATATATCACGCCATAATGAAGCGTAAAAGAAGGGATTTAAATATGCAAATTCTTTTTTAAATTTTTGTTAGATCCCAAAAAGCCAGCGCGATAGGACGTGAGACCTGTGCTGTTTGTTTTAACGTTGCTAAATACTCTTAATGTTTTAAATTTTGTAAAAAAAATGTAGGTATAGGTACCTACGTAGTAGCTGTCGCATTGCACCATGGTTCGGAGTTTTTATTATAAAACTGAAAAAACAAAAATAAGCTCATTAAGTCATCTTTGGATGGCACATGGTGCACGATATATTATAATTATATTTTGGGAAATAAAAAAAAAAATGGAGAAACAAAAATAAGTAAATAAATATAGTGGTACTTTCAAGCTCAAAGGAAATTAGATCTAACAAAAAAAAACAAATATTTAGTCTTCTGGGTGGTCTAGTGATCTAGTGATGTCCACATGCTCCTCATAACTTAACGTGGTGAAAGAAGAAGAAAAATAATCGAAGTAAAACCGATACAACAAAAATTTTAATTTCATAGATTCGTTAAGATGTAAGCTCTCAATATATTCACTAAAACATGTTTACTTATAGGCAATAATTAAATCTGAAGTTTACCAAAAAAGTTGAAGAAATGACACACCGTGCGATGGCGTGTCAAATATTATTGTAATAAGACTATTGTATAAGTCAATCCTGATCGAACGTTATAAAGCGAATGACCTTATTGTTTATAAGAGGCCTGTAGAGGCTCGCCTTTTTTTAAATGAAGGGGGTCAAATTCGAAATTTTTCTAGTCCTGGGTGTCCTCTTAAACATATATTTTTAAAATTTTGCTATGATTATTTAAAGGAAATGTAACGGTAACTTGTATTTTTTATCTTCTATACAAATGTTAACTAACTAACTAACTAATAATCGCGCCATTTCATCGCACATAAATATAATGCTATTTTCATATAATGTAGAAATTTTCACTTGAAACAAATGTAAGGTTAATCGGTAAGAAAATAACAAGTTTTTTATTTTAATAAAAGGCAGAATAATTGAATATCGGTCTGAAATATATTCCAGGAGTAGTAAATATTTTTAATTTACCACATTTACATTTACATTGATTCGAATTTCCACCACTCTTCCACACATATCGACTAACATGTTGGCAATTGCGGGTTGGATATTATTCCAGAGCTCCTTAAATATTATCTTATGGGTATACCACTAACGACATAACACGTTTCAGGTGGATCATTTCTCGAGATTACATGATTATTGAACTTCTGCTTCAATAGATCAATAATTGTTAGACGAACTGTGTCTTTTTGAAACTACATATTATTGATGTCAAGTCAATCTAATTCTGGCTAAAAATAGTCTTCCAACATGGCATAAAAGTGTACTGAATAACCATACACTTTTAATATTTTTTTAAAAACACAAACAGAATTATCGATCTACGTTTTTTCGGTATTGTAAAAAAACTAATCAATGTAATGCAATGAAAACTTCCAAGTACTTATAATATGTAAATAAGAGGTTAAAAAAGACTTCATTTTCGAATAAAAGTTCATACTATTTCTATCGTGAATGCATCTAATCCATTTCAGGTCTTCAATTTGGCAAATGCGTCTCCTAGCCTTAAATTCAATTACTCGCGCATACTATCTATCCATATAAAAATCTATTCTAACTGTGGTTTTCACCTCTAAAATGTATTTATTTAAAAAACTAGTGGGTGATCGCGGTTCAAAAAATAATTACGACAATAGTGTTCAAATTAAACGGAGGCAACTATGTAGATTGAAGCTTTAGTCGGCTTCAACTGCTCTCGAATGATTTTCCAGTTAATAACGACTTTCTGAAGAGATAGCGGGTTGCAATGAATGTTGAAACAATATTGATCATTTAAGAAAACTTATTATTGCTGCATTTCTCAAGATAAATAAATACCTATTTAAAGGATAAATAGTTTGGCAATTGATGATTTCCTTCTGGCAATAGCACATAGTTTTATTAAGATATTTCAACTAATATTTTTCCACGAGAAAATCTTAGAATTTTTTCTTTCAATGACGTCCTTTATTTGGTATTTTTCAAGACCTAAGCCTACGTTGTTATATTATGGTGTTAATGTATGGCAAAAGTGGTTATTTTTAAAAGCAAAAATATTAGTTTATTGTAAATAGTATAATTACCTTGGTTTCAAATTTATTCGTAAAGTTGTAACAAAGCATTTTTTGTAAACGCGAATTTTAGTCCTTTTAAAAATTCTTTTTAATGAAATAAATTTAACTTGTCATTTTAAATTAAAAATTGGTCGGTTTTTTTAATTTAAAATAAGTACGCGTGTTTTTAAAGAAATA